>SRMA01026737.1:0-203717 GCA_007224835.1 Danionella cerebrum
CCTTGTCCTGTCCTGCTCAAAAGCCATCACATGGGGGAGTACATGCCTTGCTGAGTTGGACAGTTTTGCTTTCTCCAGAGGAGTAAAACACCTGGTGTGGTGTTTTCTCCTCTGGATTGGAAATTTCAAAGTATTTATTAAATATTTATTAGTTGTGGTTCCCGCAAGTCAGTTTATAATAGTTGTGTCAGGACAAGACAGTGCCGAACCGAAAGGATTGGACAAAGGATTGGGGAAGGGTGAAGGTACACAAGTGAAAATGAAAGAAAGGAAGAGGAAAAGACGAAGAGAGGAGAAAAAATAAAAAATAGTAATAATAATTGTAATTGTAATTGTTTACTTTTATACAATTTTTGTACTGATCAAACAAACTCCTTGGTTACTTCGAACGCTTTTGATACTTAAGACTAACGTGCCTCATATAGATAGATTGAACAAACCGCGCATGCGTTAAACGTTTGTCAGGTAGTCGTGCTGTCGGCTGCAGCGAGGACTTCTTGCTCAAATCAGGAGGATTAGTGGACACCCCTTAAATATATAAAGCCCTTCGATCAACACATTTTTTAGCATTATGTAGCATTAATTGTTAAGCTATGTTGACAATTCATGTAGTTTCCGGTTGCTGCTAGCGCTTTCAATCGAAACAGCATATAATGATCTTTTAATAAAAAGTTTTTATAGCACACATAAACACAGTGCAATATGTAGATTATTGTTATATATATATATATATATATATATATATATATATATATATATATATATATATATATATATATATATATATATATATATATATATTTTATAATTTTAAAGCCGACGTTAAGAGACGTACAATGCACAGATTAAAAACAGAACCTGCGCTTAACAGTCAAATAATTTAACTGGAGGGTGGATCACACAGGTGTTTGGTTAAACCTGCAGCTGAACCAGGATGTTCTTCCGGCTCTCCAGGTGCTTGCTTCAATATTTAATCACATGCAACGCGACAGTCGTTCAGGAGGATTTGTATTTTTATCAAACTTACTTTGAGGAGGAATTATGGGTAATTTAGCATTTTACCTGAGTTTACACGTCATGTATGTAAGTACTGACACATTTAATTCGATTAATTCGTAAATGCTTCATTAAACGTGTCCGCTTTTATTTCTACCAAGGTATCTTTAGCTTGTGGGTCCTTCTCAGATGACTTGGTTTTCCTTGACCCACCTCACACCCTCGTCTCCAAATATCCCTTACACGTCAGGTACCGATGTTCTCAGCCGTCCGTGGTGCACCTTCAGGTTCTGGTCACTTACGATGGTGGAACCACGGTAGTCGTTTTCCACAAACACTGGCGTTGCCAGCCCGAGTGCGCGAGAACCCGCGTGGTTGCCGTCAGTTTCCCCGACTGGCTCGTGTACCAGCCAGACTGGGTCGTGCCCGCTTCGGACTGGGTTCTCAGCTGTCTGCTGCGTGCTTGGATAGGCTTTGGTGAATCATCTGGACCAGCTCAGTTGTCAGGAGCCAGGGTTATGGTTCCTCTGGATGTCGCTCCACCTCTGAGCAGAGCCTTTAAGCAGCACCAGCTCAGTGTGAACTGGGGCACCGAGCTGCTCTGGAAAGCCAAGAGAGACATGCCACAGTGCAATCTGGAACATGGTAGTGATTCACTTTCAAGCATCACACTCTTAAACACCGATTCCCTAATGTCTAAACTATAGATTGGAATGTTTAATTCTATTTTTAATTAACGTAAATGTCTATGTATTTCTTTTATTTAAAGTTAATATATATTATTACTGTAAGCATAATTTTATACTTTTATTTACTAATATACTTGCTAATTTAATGGTAACTGAATCAGGTTATCTCTGACAGTTCTTTGCGCCACCTTTTTAAATATGCTTTTTTAAAAATTAATAAGAATTTGACCCCATCAAAAAACAATATTCTCATCTTCTTATATTTATAGTTAACTTGATTATTCTATAGGTAGCTGATTTGGAGCCTGCAATCAATTGGAAGCATTCAATTAGATTACAAAATTGCCAATGTCTTGGGCTGAGCCAAAACTGCTCAAGGCAGGAATGGTTCCACAAGGTCATCCAATGGAGCAGCTTTGTGAGCTGGTAACTGTTAGCAAGGCTATACATAAAAATAAGAAATCCAAAGTGAAATCGCCCTATTTCTGCAGCTCTATGTAAGATAATCAAGAGAATGTTTCGGGAATAGAAAATTGGGGAGAATCTTGAGGATGTGTCTTAAAGACAACACTTTGGGGGGAAAGAAAAAAATCCCCTAAATAATTTGTTCACAAAATATCTATCCAAAAAAGTACATGTACAGCCTGTGTTTGTTTTATCAATGGAAATTTGAACAATTGAGAAGATTTGCAAGAACAAAGTAATTGTCACCTATTCAATCTGTCCTATGTAGACGAAAAACTGTCTAAGAACAAAAAAAAAACACCAAGGAACATAATGGTGGAAACATGATTTGAAACAATGGATTGCCATCAATTCTTGGTGGATAATAACATCCAGGAGTTTAAAAAAATGAGTTGTTGATGGGTATTCCGGCAATGATCCAAGTTGTGACTTGGGGAAAAAATCATTAAGATCTGTTGACGGACTAGTGTCCAGATCTTAACCCATGGATAATGAAGGTTTTACTTGCCACACCCCAGCCTTGCGTTTTTAATACTTATGGAGGAGTGTAACAAACAGTTCTGTGACTCCTGCACACCAGGTGACAACTACAAGTTGTTTTCTGAAGGTGTTAAATACTCTACTATAAGTACAAATCAGTTCTACTTTAATTTTTGTTTTATTCCATGCTCAATATTGACATAAACCTGCGATATCATTTATTTGCTGATAAGTGTTCAGGGACCTTTACCTTTTACACATTTTTTTTTCTCCTTTTTTAAACTCTAGAGGTAGTGTCTCTTCTTTCCACAATATACGCTTCAACTGGTGAGCATTTTGGCATCGTTAAAACACTTCATCCATTCAAAAATCATATTCTGGAAGACCAAAGACTCAAATCCATCCAATACACCTGGTGAGAGCAAGTTTCCATTGTATCTGTCATTGCATTGACCTGTTTCAAGCTGATTGAGGACCCGATCTTTCAGGTGTGCTCTTTCACTATGGGTGTTGCTGGTGAAACCATGCAATAACAGTTTCTGTGGCCTCTTTCACCACATCGATGAGGAGAACAACTACGCTTCTCCCATCATCTTTCTGACAAACTCTGGTAAAGCTGCTGATCTCTTTCATTCTAAACACTTGTTTTCCCAAGCTCATGTTTGTCTGATTGGCTCAGGTAAGATTCATGTCCAGGTTCATGGAGATGCAGGACGTTCTTCAGCATTCCTCTCATCATTTAAACTTCCTTTACTTCAGTGGTGTCAGATCAGCCTGGAGATTCTGGGACGAAGGGTGAGATTCAAAAGACCATTCTAAAATAGTAGTAAAGCTCCACATTAGCCTCCAACTTATCAAGTACATCTAACTAGCATCAAATAGGGTCCCCCTCTATATTCACTTATCCCCATAATTTGGTTTTGGTTACTAGTTTTCATTTGAATTACTGTTACAGTTCACCTTCACATTTCCCCTTTATCAGAACATACTGTAAAACCCTATAGATGATTATGAGTGGAATTCATAGTAGTTCTGAAGATGTTGAAATTGGGATGGAGACATCATGCTGTAGATATATTTTCAGCTTCAGGAGCTGGAAAACAGGGGGGGGGGTGAGGACCAGACAACACATAGTGAATGTTAAGGATCATTAAATGATAATTATTATATTAGTTACTGCTGATTTTATAAAACCATTTTGATCTTTATATATTCTGAACCAAATGTCAATGGGCACCATTCACCAAACAATTTCCAGAATAAAAACTTTTATAGTTAAGCTCTTTTGCAATTATGTTTGAACTCATAAGTTTTCAAATGTACGTTCACACACATACAGGAATATCTGGACCACGGCCAATCAGAGGGGGGGTGGGACGGGATACGCTCTTCACTATCTCTGATTGGTTTAGACCACGATATGGGCCTAATGTGTGTCTGTTGTTGAACAACAGGGAGACTCACGGAGTTTAGTTTTTTTTTTCCCCTCGAACGACGGGTCGCACCGGTGCAACCTTTGATTTTTTTTTTTTTAGTCGCACCATTGAGAAATTAGGTCGCATATGCGACCAAATTGGTCACACTCTAGAGCCCACACTCTAGAGCAACCAAACATCCCAGTTGACATATCTAACCTTCTGTGACCCAAGTGAAATGTGGACTCTGCTTCAGGCCAGGCTCCAAAAACAGAGCACAGTAAAGAAACCCTTTCAATTGGGATGGAAAAATTGGGTTGGATGGCTGAGTTGCCAAAAGAAAGCCATTACTATGCAAATGTCACAAAGTAGCTCACTTACAATGTGCCAAAAGGTATATGGGGCAATTAGACTAAAATTTAACTTGTTGGCCACAACCATAAATGCCACATTTGGAGATAAGTCAACATGAATGGAACACCATCTTTACCCTGAAACATTCAAGCGTCTTACTGATCTTTTATGGATATGTGACCTCTAAAAGCACAGGGAACAAGTCCTCACTCCTGTTATTTAAATATAATCTAGTTGTCATTAAATGTAACAAATTCTCATCTCTTCTGTAGGCTAAAATATCCTTAGCGTGTGTAGGAGGGCAGAAATTCCTTCATTCAACTGAACACATGTGAGACTCTTCAGTGAAAACGGCACTTACATTGTTTTCTTGAGAAGAAATTGATGTTTGGATCCTTTTGTTTTTCAGATTTGGCATGAATGTTATTCTAGATGACACTCAAGGTTATTTTGTGATTGGTGGAGGTAAATTCATTCTGGGCATTGAAGGATATTTTGGGCCGATTATCTACTATCGCACACAAGGTCTTCCGGAGGATCAGGTACTTCTTGTTGACCATTTAATATTGAAATCTAAATGTTTGCTTTACATTTAAAGCGTTGGTTGAAATTAAAGAATCCTTTGATTGCATGGAGTCATCTTTTTAGAAATTATATTTAATGTGTACATTCAAAAGACTATTTCTCACACATTAATGTAGTAAACTAGTTAATATTGTTGAATTCTAGTTACATTTGTCAAGGGAAGGGGTTTCAAACTAAGGTTATGGCAGCCTGAGCCCTGCACATCTAAAATACAACAGCTCAGCATATGCAGACACTGCTACATGAAGCTCCAAACTTAACCACCATAGATGATGACTCACTGGTTTGGGGTCATGCCATTCAATTCCCTCTCATGTTATGGATGGGATCCTTAGTAAAACTAATAGGGTTATTTTAGGACTAGCATGTCTCAGTTCCTGTAGTAGATCAACTTTTATTGGTGTCATTGGTATGGATTGGCTAAAAATGGTGAGACATTTCTTTGGGATGAACAGATGAGGACCATTCTTCACCAGTAAAACTAGTAGAATTGGATGTTATTCCAATTAGAGTGTAAAGCCCAATTTATTTATTCTACATCTAGGTTTCTGTGACGTCCACACTGTTGCTTTTGTTTTTGTGCTTGTCTCTTCTTTCTTTTTAATTATGATTTCTTCGCTCAGTGCTTTGCTCGGTGTTTGTGTTTATTGTGCTCATGGAGATGGATATGCATGCATTATTCAAGAAACTACTATCAAACCAATAAATCACAGAGCTTAAGCTTTGCACTGCATAGTTTGCATTTTTGGCAGGTGCCTGCCAGGCACTCATGCAGGGGTCTACACTGTAGGTCTGATGTAGAAGTATAAATTCCCGCAAAGGCATGCCATTGTGGTCACCCACGTATTCCTTAAAGTTTTGTGGATTGAGGGCCACAACGAATGCATCCCAGGTTCACCCCGTCTATGCTATACCCACTATCAACCATGCTGTGACAAAAAGCCTGACTGCCTATTATCTGTGTCTATAAAAAGTAAAATGGTTCCTCAATCCCTTAAACACATCAAATTGGCACGAACCTTTAACACACTAATAAGCCATATTTTTATTCAAACACTTGGAAAAAGTGAGTCTTGCTACAAATATATTGTTTTATTTTTTTTGCTTATAAACACATTCAATTTTTCAGTTTGCTCAGGCAGAGATCGACCTTCCTCCTATATTGTCAAAAGTGAATCTTACCGGATGGTTCCAGTCATGTCAGAAGTTCAAATCAGAGCTTTTCTCCTCAAGGTCCATCACCAGAAAGCGACTGATTGGTTAGTCCCCTGGCCTTTCACAAGGTGGCACTAGAGATCAAGATATAACTTTTTTTTTCCTTTTCTTTCTCATAATCTGCAGTTTTGTTGTTCAGACAGTTGTTTGGACCTGTACTCTGAACTCCTGTTGGATCACAGTAGAGTGAGATCACCAGAGTGGGGGCTCTTTAAATCTTCAATGAATCCTTTTCAACTCCAGGTGACAGAACTAGCAAAGCAACTGTCAGAAAAATATGGTGAGATTTAACAAAATCTACTCAAGTAAAAAAAAAAAAATCTCCTTATGTTAAAGTCTAAAAAAAGCTGTTATTCATGTTTTCTTAAACTGTATTAAGACAAATGTATCATGTACATCATGCTTAGTCAGCACCGTTTCTAGAGAACCAATGTCTTTGTAGGCTTCAGCTCAAACTTCTGTTTTGTAGTCATTGTATGTGTATGAATGTGGTACTTCAGAAGCAGGGTTAAAAGTAATAGTTTGTAAGTAAGTGTGTTTTGTAACTGGCATGAATTTAACACATTGTAAACTATTTATAAAATGCAAAAATACAGCAAAAATTAATATATTTTTTAAATCCCTGATTTAAGGGTTTTATTTTTATTTTGGTGGTTGCCTTAAGAGTTTCTGTGTTCTATCTTTAAAT
Source organism: Danionella cerebrum (assembly GCA_007224835.1). NCBI lineage: Eukaryota > Metazoa > Chordata > Actinopteri > Cypriniformes > Danionidae > Danionella > Danionella cerebrum. Next base: position 6,888 of record SRMA01026737.1, read on the forward strand.
TAGTATGCTGTGCTTCTTTTTTTTGTAGGGCGTATTAATGCTGAAATGCTGGGGAGGAAGCTGTACGATCTGGTGTTTCGTAAAATCCAATCAGGTCTGAGTTTAGAGCTCCTCTCTAGGATGATGCATTTCGTGCATCAGTCGGGGTGTCTAGGAGATCAGAGAGCGCAGTATCTATCCTCTGTGCTCTACAGCAGTGGATTCTTAGGCGAAAGAGACATGCACAAGGTGTTTATGCATTTTTCCCAAAATGAACTGGATGTGAACAAAAGCTTATCCTGTTGTGTTTTTCACAAGTCCAGCGGTAAAGCCGTAGAGAAGCTGTAAGATGTTGTGTGTCTATCTCCAGGCCTGGCTGTTCTCTCTGCTGGGGGCTCAGAGTGACTGGAGATTTGCACTCATGCGTTTGGGCCACATGCACCATGTTGGTGACCAAATAGTGCCATCTGATCCTGACCTCTCCTATGCTTACTACAGTAACATCGCCAGACAAACTAGCCTGGACCAGAAGAACGTCACAGGCCAGCAGGTTCTATACATGTTTTAACAGTGTAATGTATTCTCAAATTTAAATAAAGCCACTGAGTGTATAGTTGTGCTTTCTGCTTTGGAACACCATCCTAGACCATCAGAACAGTATCTGTAATTAGTTATGAGACGCTAACAAAGATGCTTTATTGATGAAGCGTTGCTGCAGTGCAGTGAGGTTCATCGATAAATGTTCACTACTTGTTTCTAATGGTTGGTATGAACAAAACCCAATCATTAATCATAATCATCTTCCGGGTTTGTGTGTTAGCTCTACATGGAGATGGTGGAGAAGGAGTTTAAACTGATTGGTGGTAGATGATTGGTGCATTTTGTACTGAGAAAAGGAATAAAGGATTATACAAACCTGTATGAATTTAGTTCAATACAAGTTCAATACAAGTTCCCATATGTATTCAGTGAGAAAAGACAGAAAAGATGATGCCTACGTCTTATTCACATTTTAGTGGTGCTAATTGTCTCTGTCCCCCTGAGCTGTTTCCAACCGTTTTCATGCTCATTGAAATTCAATGAGGTGGAATCAATATTTTTGGCAAAAAGCACCACCTTTTTTACAGATGTTAGGTCGTTCACTCATTCACCCATTATCTTTGCAGACGTTTGTAGAGTTGATCCATCTGAATGATGAGGAGAGGCTGAAGGTTCAAACCAGTGAGGAGGATGATCTCTTCCACTGGATCAAGCTGCAGGCCCGTAGTGGGGTGGCTGAAGCAGAGGTATTAAAACAGAAATTACAACTAACAATAATTGAGCAAATTCTGTCATTAAATGTTATATATTCAATCAACATTGTTTTGAGACTTTTTCTAATGCACACCGTTTTTAACAAATCGGCCAAACAGTCTTGTAAATCATGATTAGTGTGTAATCTAAATTGCTGCTGTGTTTTTGTGATTATATAGAATATGCAAATGGAGATCTCAACAGAAATCTCTGTAAATTAGATTCAGATTGCAGCCGTTCAAACTAAGCATGTCACTAATCTGATGGAAAGCTGTAGGTTACAGTTATAGTAGCATTAAAATCAGCACAATACAGCTCCATGTGACGGCGTTCATTATCTTATTGCTTTTGTAAATGCCTCTAAACATTTGTAAAGTGTTAAGATCATGAGAGCTTTATTTGTTTTCCAAGACAATACCCTCTGTTTTAATTCCCTAAAAAGTGAAAATGCATTTGCCTACTGATTATTCTTTTAATTTTCAAAGCATATTTCAGTATTTGTGCAATTTTTTGGCTCAGGTAACCAAAAAGAAATTGAAGAGAGGGTAGAATGTTCTTTTTCAAATGGGGACACACCTTTGCTATATACGGTACTTGCCAAAGATTTAATCAACTGCGTACAACAATCCAGAATAATCACAAAAAAGTCTGCAGAATCTTTATGAGCTTGGTGTTAACTGATCCAATTTGAGCAAAATCTCTCTTGTCTTTGTCAAAGTTTCTAAAATGTACTTTGATTCTACAGCAAGCAATGGGTCGGATGCTGTTCTGGGGTCAGCAAGGTGTATCTCCTGATGTTAAGACGGCAGTGAAGCATTACGAGAGAGGAGCCATCAAACTCAATGACCCGGTGTCCATGTATGACTACGCCATCGTGCTGCTCACCGTCAGTAGCCTTCAGTGTTCTCTACAGTGTTTTGAAGCCTTCAGTTTAAATAAATTCAGCTGTATGTTACTTAGTCAGCAGGGGGCGATCTTGCACAGCATTTTAAAGATGCTCAGAAAGGTTGGGGGAGATAAACTGAGCTAAACATCACCATGGCTTGTATTAACAGGGTCAAGGAGTTCCAAAGGATGTGCCGAGAGCTGTTACATTTCTGAAGAAAGCAGTCGAACTGGTAAAGCTTGCATTTACATTACTATTGCATTTCTTCCAAAGATTTTTTTTAAACTAGGTTTCAGAAAGTATTTGAAAATGGTTTACTTTACCTAATACTGTTGGCATGCTGGGTAATTTTACGATTTTGATTTCATATTTAGTAAATGTGTATAATACAAACTATTTGCATCAAGGGGATATTTTACTCCAAAGGGTGTTTGGAAACATCAAATTTGTTGGGGTAAACAATAGTGAAGAGGAGCTGTTCTGGTGCCCTCATTTGGGGAGAAAAGTACAGGTTCTTTTTTGCATGGGGTGCAGGGATCACAGGTTTTTTTCGCTAATGGTAAGCTAAAATTGGTAGAAAAAAAACATTTGTTTGTCTTTACAGATATGTATAGATATAGATATATTTTTGAGCTCTTTGAGTGTTTGGCTGATGCTCTTCAAAGTAATTTAAATCAGAGATTTACTCACACAAACTACACTTTATAGTATTACAGTAAACAACACTGTGTTGTGAAAAGTATACTCCCATTGAAATAGTTGAACTTGGATTCACTTCGCCTTCAGTTTAGCTCAAGAGTTTGTAAAGATCTTAATGGAAAGTGGGTCTAAGGCTGAGGAACTGTGTACAATCCATTCATCACCAAGTGCAATTGAGGGTTTTTTTTCTCGCCAAAATGCCATAACTCCATTTTAATGAATTTGAGAAAAAAAATATTCATTACCACAAAAGTAGTTAAGGAAAATCTAAATTTTCATTTCCAAACCGTCATAAAGCACCTCAGAGACATACAAACATAAAAGTAAAATGCGGTCACTCCATGGCCTTTTTTTCTCTCCGCAAAACGTTAGAAATCAAAAGCATCAATAATTTTTATTTATTTATTTTTTAAAATATGCAATGGTTCAAAATACAATAACAAACAACATCGATATTGAATCACGTTTGCTGGTTTCAGAATAGATCGGTTAAACAGTGTCAGAACCCACACGCAGATATTGAACTCACTGCTTCAAATCGCAGAGGTATCCACATCCCGCAGTCTCTCCGTTCGCCTCCCGTCTCCACGGGACTTTATTAACTGTGATCAGCTGAAAAATGTCCTGATCCTGTTCCGTCTTCTTTTCACTGTGCTTGGTTTAAGTGGAATTATAACAGTTCGAGAAAAAAACTTGACATTTATGGCGATTTGGAACAAAATGGACAAACTAAGACTGCGTTACACAGGAAGTATTCTGTTTTTTGAAAATTGATTGTGCTTTTCAAATTATTTTTTATTTATTTATTTTTTTTAAATGACGTTTTTCCAAATTTCAAACTCCTTAATTCAAAGCGTCATACACAGTGAAACATGCAAAACGTCAATTTTCTCTCTCTCTCTTTTTCAGTGTTTTTCTCCCAAAACAAAGAAGGGTAAACACCCATAATGCAACTTGTTCATATAAAAGAAAAAGCATTCAGTCTTGTTGATTTTGTATTAGCTTTTGATGGAATTTTCTATACAGCTGTTAAATATAACATTTGAGTAAATAATCTGACCATAATACATTTTTCAATATCTAACTGATGTGATGTCTTTACGCTCTTTTGGGTTTCAGGGGTCTGTGCCAGCTCTGACTGCTCTGGGCTGGTACTACGAGCAGTATCAGAATGATCTGGAGAAGGCTGTTCACCTGTGGGAGGAAGCTGATGCTAAAGGTCATGCAGACGCTGCTATGAACCTGGGAGTTTTCCACTCACATGGGCTTTATCCTGGACAACCAGCTGATCTTGTGAGTACAAACTTACTACATTCTACTCTCAATCATATTTTTAAGTTATGACCTATTCACAGTGGGTTCACTAGTGTACAGACAGACATTTGTTGAATTTTTTTACCTGTTAGTTTTTACCTATTACTGTGTTCAAATGCTTCATTTTTAGGTGGCTGTATTTGACGACTTCTACAATTAATTTTTTGGCACAAACCAAAAGCTAAAAAAGAGCAACAATATAATGTCCACTTTATTAAATTAGGGTCAGGGATTTTGAAAAATTGCTAAAAGCAAGTGTCCCATTAGAAATGCCACAAGTAAGCCATGCCAAGAGTCAATCTGAGCTACATACCTCTGAAGTTTGGTGACAATGCCTTAGACTGGAGCTTAGTTAGATGAATACCTCACTGAGATTTAGCTGCAGACAGAGAACACAAATATACTCTAAAAACCACACTACGAAGGAAAAGCAATGTGCAGAAGGAATTTGTTTGAGACACAATTCAAGGAATGGACAAGTGTTCTGGTTATACGAGACAAATTAGTAATTTTAGTTTTTTCCTATCAAGTTCTGTGTGATGTAGAAGAGGTGAATGGATGGGATTTACATTTATGTACCCACTGTGAAGCATGGAGGAGAGTGTGTGATGGTGTGGGTAGAGCTGAAGATTGCTTGAGTGGATGTATACAAGGTATACGTTTGGCATCCCACACCAGTAACTTAACGGCAGCACAAGTAAACTTCCTTAGAGTGTTTTGTTGAGAAGACCCCGTTTGAAAGGGGAGAGGTGACTGTCTCTCATATAGATCACATTGGCACATTGTCAATGTGATGTATATGCAATTAATTGTCTCAGACCAAATTCTGTTGGAGTAAATCAATTATTAATTGAAAAGGGTTCTCTACTTTTTCCAATCAAATTGATTTATTCAGAAAACGACGATATTCCAAAAGGTCCAGAAAGGTTCTTTTTGTGTCTAACTAATTTCTGCCTCAGTTTAAAGGATATTCTTACTATCTGAAGTCGGCTCAGAGAGGAAACTTGAATGGTGGGATTGAACTGGCGGATCTGTGGATTCATGGGATACCCGGGAGAGTTCCTCGGCGTCCAGGCGATGCGGTTCTGTATGGATCTCTAAATAACATTAATTTATTACAGGCATATATTTGTAGATCTAGAATTAAGCTTTCTCACCTCTTCTTGTGACATACTAAACATACTGACTCGTGCTTTTTTTGTTCTTCTTTCTTTTGTTTTGTTCAGCTGGGTTAAGTGGGCATCTGAACAGAATGGACACCTGGGAACAGTCTTGAGGAAAGGACTGAATGCTTATTTCAGAGGAGACTGGTAAACACATCTGTCTAAGACCTACTAAAATAACAACTGAAAAGACAAATTGAAATATTTTCTAGTATAAAAGTCCTTGATGAATACCAATATCGTTAACCTTTGGAAAGCAGTTTGCATAATTCCGTATTTCTTTGTACAATGGTCATGACATTTGGGATCGCTAGTCCAGGATCAGTGAAGGAAAGAATTTGATTTTAAATGCTTGTCTACAGATAAACAAATGGTAAATCCATAGGTTTAATGTTTGGTTTACTTCAACAGCGAGATACAGAACATGAAAATGCGACTGATTTGATCTTATATGAAAGAAATAAAAATATATGTGTGAAACTAATAAGTTACTCATCCAATCTTGTTTTTTTTTTTCTTTAACAAATTCCTAAGTAGAATTTCCAACTGATGGAAATTTTTTTTTTGTCTTCAGGAAAGTACAGTTTTTATTTTTATCTCTCTCCATGATGCAGGATTCTGTCTTTGGTTTATTATCTGAGTGCAGCAGAGAGTGGGTTTGAAGCTGCTCAGTTTAACGTTGCGTTCCTCTGTGAACTCAACGCAGTGAGTGCATCTCTTTGACTTGCTTTAGATTCAGCTGAACATGTTCCCCGACTAATGCATGGTTTCCATCATGTTTTTCAGAACTCTTTAGGTCCAGAACTTGCTGCTCAGTGTATGTCAAGGTATTACAACATGTCCATACAGGCTCAAGATCCAGCTCCATATGGTAAGAAATATATAATTTGATCGTCTTGTTGCAAAATGGTGGTCACAAAAAAATTGCGATCACGGCCAATTAATATAGTTTCAGTACACACTTCCCAACTGAAATCCAGCAATTTCTATGTAGGTGTGTGCTGTACATTGGCTTTTGTTACACTGGGTCTTCTTTTCCCACTTGGAATCAATGCAGGGTGTTGTAATTGTTATATTTAAGTTGATTAATGGCTATCGGTTGGGGACCACTCTCAATAAAAAGCTATCCCCATCTTGTAAACCTGTTCTGCTTCACCTTCTCTGGCTCCTTGTAAACTTTTAAATCGATTCAAAATCATTTTTCTCACTATTTGGGAAATCATTGGCACTGCACGACTTACTTTGTGGAGGTCTTGACTACATGGCACCTGTAAAGACCTCTACACACTGATCCAAATTAAGATTCGCACAAATCTTCAGATGACGTCTCAGCAGGCTGTTCTTTGTCAGAAATATTGATGAAATGATGCTCCCTGCCTAAAGATGGTGTCTGCAGTACATATCAACTCCGCGCCACAAGGGGAAACAGGAAATAAGAGAATACAGAGAAGGAATCAAAGAACACATAAGCTGTGTCCCAATGTGCATCCTCCGAAGGCCACTTACGTCAGAACGGTGTGAGGGGTCTAGAGAGGCACACTTAAAACAATTAGGTTTATTGAATAATCTAAGTTCCTCTTAATTGTGATGTGTGTGTGTGCTGCCCTGCGATGTACTGGCTAGCTGTCCAGGGTGCCCTTTACCCAGAAAGGAAACCAGTATTTAAATAAATGATTTTGTGGAGAACCTTAACATTGACGCCAATGGGAATACCCACCCTTCTGACACTAGCTTCTAGTGGTCAGTAGAATAATTGCTGTTTGTCACTTCTTGTTGAACATTGGGAGGGAAGAGGGTTTGATTGAAATTTGATGTAGGCAACCATTCACAGTAATATATTAATACTGGGATCCAATGCATCGCTGCTCTGTCTCAGAGAATGTGGTTCACTCTGATTCTGCTGCAGCCCGATTTTAAGCATGTTTGTTTTTCCTCCTCAGCTTTGGTCAGAATGGGCGACGTGTTCAATGGAAGGAAAGAGTTTTCTTCAGCAGCAGAGATGTACAAGCATGCAGCACTCAGAAATGAACCCCAGGTTATATCTTTCAAGCCATTACAAGAAAACCTTTGTTAGAAAAACATTAGGTCACCTTGACTAGTTTGACGAAGTTTATGCTCATTATAATTTCTGCAGGATCTTCACCATTTTTTTATTTATCGGATTTGCTTCTCAGGGCTGGTTTAATCTCGGCCTACTTGTCCAAAATGGAGCATCTCTGCCGTTCAGTGTACTTTCTGAACTCGATTTACTGTACCTTCATCTGACAGACAGAGAAAAGCTCCTTTACACCCTCTACCAGAGGTATAATAGCTCCACAAACAATACATTTATCTTAGCAGATATTTGTTCAGTTTATGACTTAATTGTAATGTTGCAGCAACAATTACAGTATGTGCTGTTGTTCACTCTAGATGTATAGAGACAAATAGCACCGATGGATACTTACCCTGTACACTGGCTTTGTTCAATGCACACTTGCAGTCCCTTCACCTGCATGAGCAAACTGCTATCAAGGTTTGTGTCAATTCTTTAATATTATTTAGTGTGTATAGACTAACTTCCTGTTTATCTCACTGGGAATACTAAGCAACAGATTAAGTCCATTGTGCATTGACCTTCACTAGCACAAATAGCTGCAGACTTTTATTTATCTTATTAATTATAATTTAGAAAGTATAATAATAAATAAGTATTTCTGCTTCTCCAGCTCATTGCCACAGTTTCAGCTGTCATTGGTACTCTCTCTTTCATATTTGGAATATTTAAATGGAAGAGGGCCACACCAATCAACCAAACATCTGCATCCCACATTATCCAAGAAGAAGAAGAGGACATTTCCTAAAGAAAACTATGAGCTAATTATCCATTTTTAGTTATTCTAACCATGGGGAGAAATCTTTCTTTTAACAAGAAATTCTTTTAATAAGTTTGAGGAATAAACTTTCAGTTTGTCTAGAAGTGCGTCAATGAAAAAGCTAGATTTTATTTACCTGTTTGATTTAATTTTACATCTTCTTCCCAGTGATTGTTTAATGTTCAATTCAGTGCCAATCTTTCAGAGTATTAACTTGAATTTAAAAGGTAATGTATATTTATTTGATTTTGCTGAAGAAGGATCTTAATTGTGTTACAATTATATTTTTCCCCAAGCATTTTGAAAATAATTTTTTGTAATGTGGTTAAATGAGAAATTAGTTGAAAAACTTCTTCCACATTGGTATGCAATAATCCACTTTATCCACTTGTATGCACATATGAACCCTTAGAAATCTCAGCACACACCGGCGGACGTGCATATGTTTTGAATTATGTAAGAATAACACAACCAAGCTATTGTTTAATTTCAAATTTGTGTAGGTTTAAAAGGTTATTACTTAATTTTGGTTTTAAACAAACATTACAAGAGTTTTGACAAAGCTTGCAAGGTATTTAAATGACAAATTGTGAGAAAATGAGCAGTTGTCTTTCAGTTTCATTTTACAGAGCTCACGTCGTTGCCATCTAGTGGTGAAAAGGAGGCATAACTCTTGTGATACAAAACTTGTGATATAGCTTGTGTTATTCAAAGTTCTGGCACAAAAAGCAGAATGGTTCACCTGTTTTGTTTTATTCTTATTTTACATCGTTTAGACCTTGTCTTTGCTTTTTGGGGGGAATTGTTATTTTAAAACACTTGATTTTGTTAATAAAACAAAAACTGTTTGTTGTCAAATTTTGCAGTTGAAATTGAAACAATTTAATGCTTTAAACAGTATTTTTAGCATTGAGCAAATTATGAAGTAGTTAAAAAAAGCGGTCAAAAGACCCCAGACTTCTAAGACTTCTCAGTTTACAGAGCTTCACTTTACATAAATTCAGTTGAACATCACACAATTAGTTTTATTTAGTTTCTAAATAAAACTAAATAAAATTTTCTGTCCATCATCATTACAGAAACTCTTTGCTGGGCTCAAACTCCTCATCCAATTAAACGGCACCTTTTGTCTAAAAGTGTGGTTATTTAAACTTGCTTAATTCACAATCTACATCTTGGCTTCTTGTTTCTGACACTTATTTTCTTCAGAGAGCTCTGCTTGTACCACTTGCTGTCTCAAAAGAAGCATGTTGTTCGCCCTTGTTTGATTTTCGGTGTCCCAGTGGGGCTACCCTGCCTGAGTCTAATGAAAGAGTGCAGGACTCCAAGGCTTCTGTACCAACTGAAGCAAACAGCAGGTGTTTGGCAAGCTGAGAGCAGGCCATGGAGTCCTGGGAAACACACAGATACACCCTGCAGCTTCACCTTGTTTAAAACAACACCAAAAGCTGATAAATCCCTTGACGCAGGGAGCGTTCCACACAAGTGTTTAATCAGCATGGGATGTAAAACTCGTAGCATTAACACATCCAGGGTTTACTTTGAGACCATTCTGGTACAAATATTTGGAAAGCCTCAAAAACTCGTATCAGAACTTCGTAATCTTTAGATTATAATGGTCAAGGCTGCGCGGTGGTGCAGTGGGTAGCACTGTGGCCTTCCAGGGAAGCTTGTCAGTTCGAAGCTTGACGGTGACCTTCCTGGAAGGAGTTTGCATGTTCTCCCCGTGCTTGCATGGGTTTCCTCCGGTTTCCCCCACAATCCCCAAAACATGCGGTTTGGTGAAATTAATAATTCCTCTTATATGTGAGTGTGCAAGTGAATGTTGTCCTGCGATGGACTGGTGCTGGAGATGGACATTGGCAGACCCCAGTGACTCCAAAAAGGGAATAAACGGGTTGGAAAATGAATGAATGAATGGCTGCACTGAATATTTTAGGATTGTTCTCTGAGCTGTTTTTTTTTTTTTAATTTTTCAGCCTGAACTGTGTCCAACTCATCCGACAGTCCATGCTACCGGCTCCAGGATAGCAGGATCATTTTAAAACATTAGAGGCATTTACTATAGGTTACTATTTTTTGGAAAATTGTAATAAATTTCCAAATAACACACCCCTAATCATTTTGGAAAGCCTTCCTAGAATAGTAAAAGCTATTATAGCTGCACAGAATGTTTATTTACATAAACAGACACACAACAAAGCAATGTATCTGGGGGGTATTCCAGAAAGCAGGTTATGTGACATACCTGGGTATGTTTAAGGATAAGTTCGTGGATAACCTCAACTTTCGGTTCCAAAAACGGAGGTAACTTTCTGGGTATGTATGTAACCATAGCAACTGACTCTCTGAAGATAACCTGCTGGGGAGCAGGTTATGTTTCAGTGTAACTTCGTTTCAGAAGGTTGGTGAGCATGGCGTGCCCTTTTGATGAGGATCCTGTGGACGTAGAAGCACAAATTATACGAGGTTTTTTTTTTCGTCGGGAGAGGGTTATAAGACCGCGTATTGATGTGTTTGCATGCCCTAATGAATATTTGAAAGAGCGTTATCGCTTTTCAAAAGATTCGTTAGTTTATTTAACACGTCTTTTAAAACCGCATATCGCGAATGTGACAAACCGCGGTTCTGCGCTTAGCACAGAAAACATTCTGTGCATAGCACTTAGGTTTTTTGCGTCTGGACATTTTTTTGTACAGTGTGGGCGATTCAGAGCATGTGGGAAAGGCAACTGTGTGTAGAGCCGTTCGTACAGTATGTCTGGCACTTAAACAGTTCTTACCCGCGTTTGTACAGTTCCCTGGCCATAAACCTCTGCTTGTTATTAAAGACGAATTCCACAGAGTGGCAGGTTTGTCCTTTGTAGTAAAATCTATGACGCATATTTAATATTTAGTCATATTATGTATATCTATACATGTATTAATTATTTTCGTAGTGATATAACATATTCAAAAGGCTGTATGAGTCATACTTCATTATTTTGTATTATAATAAAACGGGAGCCAATACCAAATTTGTAATTTAATACACTCACGCATATACTCTGTCCGTTATTTTTTGCCAAGCCAACTCTCTTGCTTTAGCTGATGCAGCTGTATTGCTTCTTTTTAATATTATTGACTTAAACTCCTCATAAGCGTGCATTAAAACCTCCAACTCCGCCTCTGTGAAATACGCCGCTCTCTTTTTTTCGCTTTGACTTTCCATGGTGACTCGTGAAATCGGCGATCCATTGAAAATGTCTTTATATATGCACCGTACACGCGCATTAACTCTGGGTAACCAGTTGGAGGTTGATTAAACTTACTCTTCTCAGGTGTTTTGGAACCGACATACTCATGGTATGCCTGTTTAGGGTAAATCAACCCAGAGGTTATGATTTATCATATGGTAAGTTAACCAAGCTTTCTGGAATACCCCCCTGGTTTACTTACATGGTTCAACAAACAAACAAAGAAAACTGGAAACAAAAGCTTCTTTCCAGGAATATAGTTGCATTTTTATACAGTGCTTTTATTACAGTATGCATCTAATGATGTTTGAAATCCTCATCGTTGCTTCAAATGTAATTTTCTAACTATATTTATTTCAACATAGCTGTGTGGTAAGCGAGTCTCACTCATTTGGAATATTTGGTTCTCCTAGGAAAGGTTCCTCTAAGCTTTTGTGCTTTTTATTCCCCTTTGCCAATTCCTCATCTTCCTCCAAATCGGGGTACGAGCTAATGATCCTCATATCTTCAGGTCCCACGTCTTCGTTCTTATTAAAGTCACGAAAGTTGTTCTTGGCTCCCAAGATGTATTTCCCGAGAATATTAGACTTGTCTGATTCACTTTTGTCCTGCCACTTAAGCTTCTGGTGGAAGTCCTTCATCTCGTTGTTCAGACTGCCCACCACTTTATTCAGCTCGGTAATTCGGTTTCCCACATCTGTTGAAAAATAGTATATTTGTATATTTAATAATAATACTTAAAATACTTATATTGTATAAATTGGTTGCAGTAAAGAAGTTTAAATTTATTTGAGACAATCCTTTTGAAGTAAACAGTGCCTATAGACCCCTACGGATTATTAAAAAATAATTTTAACACAGAAAAAATAAAGTTATAAGTTTGAGGAACAACCGGTTAAATGTGAATTTATATGAAATGTAAGGTGTGTCAGGTTATTGTCTTTAATAAGAAAGAGTCCTCTCTCACACTCTGAGTGATGGAGCTTGAGTGGCGGTGAATAAAGGATTGAATGAAAATGCAAAAAAAAATAGACTTGCCAATGTTGCCGCATCATATTGAAAAATTCTTGATTTTGATTGGGTGCATCAGTAGGGTGTTAAGCAATGGCTGTTAATACTTACCCCAATAATGTTTTTTTTTTTTTATGGAAAAGTCTGTTTAGAATAAAATAATTTTTAAATGAATCTTGTAACATAAAAAATGACTTATCACTGGCCAATAAAACGTACCATTCTGGTTTATTTTTACCCAATGTTCTTTTGATTATTAACCATAAAAACTAGAAACATGACCTACCTTTCCGCTTGCTCTCCTCAAACTCTCTGCGTGCGGCTTCGATGTAGCGGTGCACCAGAGCTTTGGTCACCTGCAGGCGGTATGGCACTCGGCCCTCACCTTGACCTCCGCTGCTATTCAGGGTATTGCTAGACTACAACATACGAAAATGCTCTCGCCAGCCATGTTTAAAAGAGAGAGAGACGAAGGAAAAAAAATCAGATACTCACCAAAGATGTGATTGGAGGATACTCCGGGGCTTGCTTCTTACTGCAACAGCAAATCTTTTGGAAGACGCTTCTGTATTTGTAACAGATCAGACAAGAAAATTAAGATTCTGCTGAGCACATCTAATCGGATTGGGACTGCTTACATGGCACCTCTAATAAGTGAAGTCCCTAAGGATTATTACCTTAATATATAAAAGAGAGCCTTTGGAGAGGGGATGATATTAAAGGGAACTGGCATGGTGAGTCCCTCCCTGAAGTATGTGAGGTAGAGTTTAGAGCGAGCAAACTTCCACTCAACATCTGCGTCATCCTGTGGAGAAGAGACAGCCTGCATTAGCTTTTAAAATAGAGAACATTCTATACTTTACTTTCATATAAATCACTAGCCAGGGTTTTTAGATTTAAAAAATAACAATGAAATACCAGTGTTCAACAAATAAAAAAATTAAGCTGGTCAAAGCCAACATTGTTATTTGTCTTTTGCTTCACACAGAAATTCCTAAATGCATCTCTGCCAAGACCATACAGCAACAAAACTTTGCCAAAACAGGTTTGACTTAGTTTGCTATATCTTATCACATTGGAAACACTAAAGGAATTCTGGGCAATTGCAAAGAATGCTGGGAACTTTATACTGACCAAGCTTGTGATCAAGTCATCAGTCTATGAAAGAGCTTACAAACTACTAAAAAGTATCTTAACTCTAAAGGAGCTAAATATTTGCAAAGATAAAAAAAATATATATGACATCAGACAGCTTCCTAGCAACCAAAATGTTTACCATAGCAACCACGTTTTCTAAACTCTCCCATAACTGGTTTACAATAGAAACCAGTTCTGCATACACATAACTCAGCTTATGAAAAGCACAGAGAAATGAACTTCACTTTTACAAGCCATCAAAGTTTGTGTACATCCAGTTTTACTAATTGTTGCTCTTGAAAACTTGAAATTTTAACCCTAGCTACATTTTCAAGAGTTGCCAAGCGATGGACTGGCTACCTATCCAGGGTGTACCATATGTTCACTCTGTGATCAGCTGTATATTTTAAGGTCAGATATATAAAAATTCCATCACTATAAAACCAATATACAGATTAACTCCAATGCAGAACATGAGTAATAGCCAATTACAGTGTCTGTTTTGAATTTAGTTGGAATGATGCAACACCTATTGTTTTTTTTTTTTTTGCAAATATAATGTGAAATATTTTATATATATTATTTCAAATATAATGGTTTCAAAAAGGTTACTAGTTTTACATTTTTTTTTGTTTTGAATGTACATTACAAGAGTTATGACACATTATTAGTAAGGTATCTAGAATTAAAATGTGAGAAAAAGCCCAATTGTCTTAGGCACAGAATCTGTGCTGTCTAGAGAGGAAAAGAAGGAATAACCCTTTTGACATACAATACCTGTGATATGGCTTGCGCTTTTCAAAGTTCTGGCATAAAATGTGCTTGGAACAGGTTATAAGGTGTAAGAAAGGTTTGCCTGGTTTTTGATACTATTTCAAATGTGAATTTCTATTTTGTCTCAACATTTTAGATTTTTGTAGTAAGACATTAAATCTGTTCGTAAATCTGTATTTTTGACAAAACTTCAGGTTTGTTGTGGAATTGTTATGTAGTTTTAAAAAATAAATATTAGTAAAGAAGGCCCCAGACTTTTAAAGGTTAAACAGCTGAGGTGATCAAACTTCATACTTTAAATCACATTCCATACAATCCAAAACAATCCAGATGTGTTGCTTTTCAAAGGTCAATTTTCAAAATCCTGATGGTATTGTTGTTGATTTTACCTATTTTACATTTCGGGTATCAAATGTACGCACTCACCTCAATCCTCTGAAAGGAATTGGAGATCATAGCAATGAGCATGTTCAAGAGCACTATGACGATGAGCAGTGTGAAAATACCATAGAAGATCCTTCCCACAAACTCAGCGAGAACATATTCATGCATATCTACATATTCAGGGTTTGCCATTCCAAACAGGGTCCAGAAGAGGAAGTTAAATGTCTCATTGAATCTAAAATGAAGATAAGCAGACAGTAAATTTGATAAACATATGCTTGGTGAACCAAACAAGTGATTTACCTGCCGAGGTGTGGGGATGTGACATACGGGACATAAATATTGTTTATTCCACACAGAAATGCAGTTCCAATAATCATGAGGATAAACATGAATCTGTGGAGCGAGGAATGTTTTAAACTTAAGCTGTTTGTTCTTTTTAATAACAATGAAGCTCAACGCCTAACCTCATCATGTCATCGATCATTCTTCCCATGGATATCTGCAGTGTTCCTAGGGATTCATGAGCTGGAAGAATGTAGGCCAGGCGTGTGAAGCTCAGCATGCTGGTCACGGCAAACAGAGTCTCTGCAATCAGCTGAGGATCCTCCTGCTTCCAGTCTTCTCGAACTAGCAAGGCGAGACAAGTCAAGTCGATTGCACATTTCAATGATCTTTACAGGAAAATACACATTACTATTCAAAATAACAGGTAGACAGAAGTTTTTTTTTTATTACAATTTTTTTTAAAACAAATAGAGAGTAAAACAGATAGTAAGTAAAGATAGAGATATGCTATGAAAATTTTTTTATTAAATAAGTAAAACAGAAAGCCACGGCAATCCTCAAAACAACATGACCCATAATATAATATAATATGCACATTTAATGTTCCTATTTTAGGTTATAAACAAAAGGGCAAGCACCAGCATTTTGCCAGAAATGTTTGGGCTAAAGACAAAAAAAATAAAGAAGGCTTTCTAATTTATATACCCTGACACATTTTTCCACTCATTGTTAGTGGTTGGGTGAAGCCTTTTATTGTCAAACAACTCTTTTTAAATCATAATAACAGAAACTTTCCAAGTCATCTTGATCAAAAGCTCTGAATATTTTGTATTCCCCCTTTTAACATGAATGACAGCCTGAAGTCTCTTGGGGTAGTTGTTGATGAGGTTCTTTATCATATCTTTTGGTACAGCATATTTTCTGAAAATGGCATAGAAAAAAAACATTTCCAGGGTCTATAAACTTATAAGCACAACTGTACTCGTCTGACTCCATTGTACCAATTGTGAAGTTTAGTTTTTTTTCCAAGTCAGGGTGAAAAGGTGCTTTTATTCCGATGCAACATTTTGGCCAAATCCATACTCCCAACATTGTCGGAACAGTTCCTTTCTGGCTCTGCAGCGGAATAAGATATAGTCAATAAAGTATCATAAAGTTAAAAGTTATCAACGATGGGAATTCGCTACATAATTACATTGAACTATTGTTTAACTAAAGATTAATTACTGATTGCTGAAATGTCTTACTGCAATAACGACCACAATAATTATTGGGTTCTGACTTTGCATCGGAAGGCACATCATTATTAAATGTAGTTTACCTCGAAGTGTTATTTAATCCATATACTAATATTAAATAATGAATTGGTGATAATTCATATTAATTTATATAACTCATGCATGAGTTCATCCAGTTTGGGAACGTCACCTGTGTTGGTAAAATAGTCGCACAGCTCATGTGCTCCGGAGTCCAGACAGAGGAAATATCCCTTGAGCATGATGAGGATACGCAGGGCAAAGGATGCCAGGTACATGCTCAGCACCATCATGTCCAGAATGTTCCATAAATCCAGAAAATAACTTTTCAAGCCTTCAATCCAAACCTCCTTACACTCAAACCAGAAGAAACCTAAAAGAAAGAACAGCTGTTAAATGCAAATATCAGTTAGATGTTTTGTTTTAGGAATATGCCAGAAGCTCATCATTCCTGCCACCCATATCATGTGCAGTGAGTTATGGAGAAAGTTCTGCTTCCGGGAGGCAAAATCCCTCCTGTAGATTTCCATGAAGATGGACTCGGACAGAAGGGTGATGAGGAACCACATGTATGATGCTGAGTGCAACAGAAACTTGATCACGGGAACCTTCATCAGTTTGCCCAGCTGCCAGATGACAAGAAGTACAAATATTAAACTGTTAATTATAAAAATACCAACTTTACCAGTTTACCTGAACTGATCACTTCTTAATATTCCTTGAGACCAATATTTAAATTAGTGAAATAAACATATGAACAGAACAACAATGCAAAAAAAACTGTAATCTATAAGATGACATTCAAAATTTTCCACCTTTTTACTCATGAAAACCGTCAGTTTTTTGATGCAACCAATCAATTTATTATACCAAAACAGTGAGGTATTTTTGCGCCTTTGGATTTTAACATTTGTCCAAAGACAAATAAATCTGTCATTTAATTTAACTTGGATTTATTTCAATAATATTAAAACACTGTTGCAGAAGACAAAAATCAGTTTAAAGAGGTTATAAAAAGAATTACACTTTTTTTTTAATTGAAATGTGTATGTGACTCCTGCAATTAATAGGAGAGTCGTACAGGGAAGACATGACTGCAAATACAACACACAGTCTTCTTCTCCTTCCCTTTTATGTTCAAGATGCAGTTGAGTATCCTCTGAATTACATTGTCCAACTCCGACATTTGATATTCTTACATTGATTCCAATCATATGATGAACAGTACCCCTAATCTTACCTTGGACTTTGGGGCGATCCAGTAAATAAGGCACATGACTGGCATGGTTATAAAGATCCCCAAAGACACCAGCAGTTTCCAAGCCGTTCGACTGCCCCTCCAGCCTGACAGGCTCCCACACCAAATGGAGGAGAGCACTTGTTGGCAGATGGGATGAGTCACAAACTAAAGGAGGAAAACAAACAGTCAGAGCTGCCAGCCAACTGCCAATCAATCAGGCTTCCCATACGGCATCAACACAGGGGTCAAACTGAACGACTGCAAGCTTTTGGGAGATGAAGCTCACATGATGCATCCCCTGAATTTCTTCACAGATCCATTAGTCTGTGTGGGCAGTGGCAGTCTGTTACACGGTTGGTTATACATAAAGTCCATGTTCAGTCTTGCTACCTAAAATACATTAAGTGTGAAATGAAAAAAAAATGTGACATTTCCTTTGAAAAATGTCTGAATATTTTCACAGAACATTGTTTTTTTTTCAGGTTATTTAAAATAAAGAGGGTCTATTGAAAGAGAAAGTTTTTCTACGCTCTGCTGGGTTGTTAAGAGGACATTGGAGTTTCCCCTACCAGCCCTTAAGTGTTTTGTGTACCTAAAAACTTTGTGGGGATTTGCATAGCTACCAGAAAGTCCGACCTCTTTCCAGGTCCCAATCACTGGTGATGAGCTCAGACTAGAACTGCTGTACTTTCTCCTCTCCTACTTAAAAGACACCACATGGGGGGTGTCGGGTGCTTCATTTGAGCTGGACAGTTTTCTTATCTCCAGGGGAGTGAACATATGATGTGTTGTTTCCTCCTCTGGATGGAAGCCATGAATTGATGTAATTATTTATTTATCCCATGGACCAGTTTGCATTAAGTACATCAGGACAGGAGGGTATTAAAAGAAAAGGGAGAGTGAATGAGAGATGTAGGTGAGGGGGAAAGATTCAGGAGTGTGAAGAATACTTACATGAAACAGCTTGTTACAGTCATGCAGCAGAGTTTAATGCTGCTACACAACATCAAGAGAAGTCAGTCGAGGTGGCTCAGGCATCTCTTCACATACATTTTAAATGAGGGCATGAGCTTGATTTTAATGAGCTTGATTTTATTGATGTTCCGCACCTGTTTTTGATTGTAATTCACAGCCAGGCGCAGTCTGGCCAGATTGGGGATGCCTTCATCAAAGGTCTGCTCATCCAGTTCATCTTCTTCACTGTCTCCCTCAGCACTGTTGAGGATGGTGGAGACCTCACTCTGGTTTCGGCACATTCCCAGAAGTTCCACGGCAAACTCCTGACACAGCTGCTCCAATGCCAGATACTGAGGCTAGTAAACAAAATAAATAAATAAATAAATAAATTACGTTGTTTAGACTGCCCCACCCAAATAAAAAGGTTCAAATGTTTTAATAATGGTGGAATAATGGGGCTATTGATTTCCATATTTGGAAAAACACTTTGTTAGTCAATAGTTAGATATTCCCCAAATCTGCTATATTGAACTAAACTTTTTGATTGAAACCAAAAATGAGGGATTTTTTTTGCGATACAAAAACGTCACAAGTTGGTGGAATATATTGTGACGACCTGGCGTAACGTCGCTGCCCCAGTGCATCATGGGAGGTGGTTAGATTCCAATTGGAAATAACTCTTAAGTTACAAAGTTGTGTTTAATTATTTTAGTGTGTGAGGATGTATGTTTTGTCAAGGTATGTGTGTGTATGCAAATATGTAATTTTGTTGTGACATATTTATGTTAACCAGTTATGATGCACCATGCGTGATTGGTCTAGGTGCAGGTGGCCGCTATATTAATTTTTTGGTTCAATTACAGATTTTGGATGCTTCTGCTTCATGTATTATTCTAACATTTCTCTTAAGAGCTTCCAGTAGCTCTTATAAGAGCTCCGAGTTCCCCTGGGGTCGTGCGGTGTATGGGACATAAGGATCTCCACCGTTTATAGTTGCTTTAGAGTTCTGGCAACCCGCCAGATTATATTAGCTGCACAGTTAGCATTAGTCGCGACCACTACTAGCTGCTTGCCACAATATCTATGAGCTACAGTACACTCCAACAATATTTGAAAAAGAACGAGAAACACTAATAAACGTTTTAGGAACATAAGAAAAATTTCACCTGTGAAAGTGGTTGCTTAAATAAATGAGTTCACCTTAAATTCTGGTTCTTTCTTTGACAGTTTTCGTAGTTCTCGACTAAGGTGGAAGGCACTCAGCATGGCATCTTCTGAAGTGATAGACAGGTAAGCACGGCTGGCAATGCCTCTGTATGTGTTTATGCGGGAAAGTGAAAACTTCAGCAAGTCATATTGTCGTCCATTATTGCACTCTAGGCATGTACATGATATTGAATGAGGAAGAGGGATATCATGGCCTCGCTGGGTCAACATTGTTACAATCTCATAGAGGTCCTTCTGGCAGGCCAAAGTGAGGGGTGTCACTCCTGGAGCAAATTGGGAATCGTCAATGGAATGGTCGAAAATTGCCATGCTGAAAGAGCGAACATCCATCTTGTTGCCTTTCTCTTGGTCCAGCCGGTCCAGGAGATGTTTGACAAACCTAGGCTGGTTTGTGTCAACGGCCACTAAAAGAGCTTCATGGATTTGACGGAAATCAAATTTGACGCCCAGAAGAAGGGAGGTCATGATACTTTCGCTGCCCAAGCGGATGGAGAGGTTGAGGGCTTCTCTCCACAGCCGGTCTTCAGACTCATCCAGCTGCCGGATGACGCCATCCCCTAGGGAGAGCAGAGAGTCCACCCAGGCGCCATTTCCCTCCTGGATGGCAGAAATCAGCTCTGGTGGAAAGTGGAGCTTCTTGTTAACAATCTCCCTCCAGTTGTCGCACTGTGCACATAGAGGGGAGATACAAGATGGAAAACATTCACCAAACCTTCATGAGGTTATTGCTACTGATAATAATATTCATCTATCATTTGTTCTCTGCCACTTGAGGTTTATATTTCCAAAAAAAAAAAAAAAAGGAACAGAGCTAAGACCATTGCTGTGCATGTGTTATTTATGCTATATACGTAGTTGTGACAAAGAACACAACATGGTTTAATGTAACTGATCTCAAGCTAATTAACATAATATAATCGGTTATTAAAATAAAAATGATAATTTATCATCTGAAGAGAAAAGTGAGAACTGAGTTCTTGTGAACGCTGAAAAGCTATTCAGCATGTGAAACATTGTATGTGAAGTACATTAGAATTAGAAAAGCACCGAGTGGAAATGATTCTATTTCTAGTCAGAATCAGAAACGGGCTGGAGATCAAATCAAGTAGACTAAAATTTGCAACTTATATTGACTTTTAATTATGGGTGAATTGACTAGTCAACATTAGTGAAATGTTTTGGCAGTAAAACATTCTATATTAAAACACAAGAGTTCTGGTATTCTATTCATTTGTCATTGTGGAATTTATACATTTTTAAAAATAAGTACCGGTAGTTTAATTTAATAGTCAAATTGTAGATGTGACTAAAATGTTACATTTTCCATCGAGTTGACTGATTGAACTTTTTTTTATCCTCATTTAGATTTTTCTAAATTTGAATAAAGTAATTTGAAACAATCACTAATATAGAAATTCATTAATTCATTTTCCAGCCCGTTTATTGCCGGTGCCTATCTCCAGAGCACATTGGTGGGGGTCGCCAGTTCATCATTTATTATCCAAGAGGATTTTAGATTATTCAATTACCCTGCCGCATGTTTTTGGGATTGTGGGGGAAATCGGAATATCAGAGGAAACCCACACAAACACTACATCATTTACATAAAAAACACTAAGCTGAGATTTTGAGTATTCGTCGATTATTGAACTTTATTTATAAAATGAATATATCAGTAATATCTCTATAAAAATCTATTTGTAGTTGCCTGCACATTATTACTTTCCAACAATTCTTTAAACAGTAATCTACACTTGAACATTATTGCACCAATAAGCACAACCAAACCTTTATTCCATCTAATCATCTCTTTTTTTAAGGAACAGTTACATAATATTTTTGAATGCAGACTCACCGTGAGGGTTTCCATATTGTCCAGACAAGCCCCTCAAATCAGTACCTGGTTCTTTTGAAAGACTTCAGGCTGAGACAGTGAGAGGCTCTTTCATTTCAGCATCAGGGATGAAATTAGAAAGCATCAGTACAGTCATCACCTCCAGAAATCATTCAGTGATTTAGTTTCTCTGTTGCAGTCTTGTTTTTGTCTATTGGTTTCTCATCTTGTTCTGGGAATTAACGTGTACCACCCACTCGGTACCAATAACAGAGTTGCTCCCAAAGGTGAATACTCATTAGCACACAACACTGTTGCATTTCATTTAGATAATTATGCTTTATCTTCTGCTTCAACGCCACCAATTTAAAGGCATGGCATAAAATTACCTGCAACGACGGTGTGAAAATATTATTAATTTATTGATTATTTTAGTATTTAGTTACGTCTGGGATAATTGGCAAAAGCTTGTTATGCTTTTATCTAAAATAAAATGAGTTTTTACCATGTGACCTTAGGACCACCATATTCTAGGGCCTGTTGTACATGTTTGTTGTTGATTAAATGTGCTGAGACATTATCAGTGGTGTTACCTGGGGTCACAGGTTCTTTACACATTGTTTTTGTAACAGCAAACTCTTAAGTAAAATGACCACTTCTGGCTGACCATTTAATTTTTTTGCCACAACACTGATACCATGTGCAAGCAAGCTAATAAAAATGTCATTCGTTCATCTTCTTTACCTGCTTGTTTCCTTTGAGGGAAAAACACCAGGAACGATTTCAGCAGAAGTAATAATTAACCAACCAACTAACTAACTAAATAATTAACAAAATCGATAAATTATGCATGAGGAGACGTTGTGCAGCTGAATTTTGTTTAAATACTAACTGTGATGATGTAGCCATTCCACCTTTTTGTACCTCATCATCCCCTGAGCCAATTACTGTTCTGTTATTTTAGTTTACAGAATGTTGTATTTTATGTCTGTTTTGTATGATATGTGAATTGTGTATGCGCTATTTTAGATTTTGTATGTGTTTTAATCTGCAAGTTTTTGTATAAGATTTGTAGATGTGGTGTAACCTGATTGGCTCCCCAGGATCAGTCCACTTTCCAGGGAAATGGGGACATTTGCATCAGTAAAAGGCAACGTGTGTGTATTTGCAGTTTATCATGATGATTGTGGCATTCCATAATATTATATTGATGTGTAAATGTGTATGACTTTTTACCCAGTAGAGGATTATTTTGATTGTGTGCTATGTTTATGTTGCTTGTAGCTGTTTAATCAAGTAACCCCATTGTTGATTTCACCTAATAATAGGAATGGTATAAAATGGCTGCCATTAGTCTGTACAAGAGAGGTGGACGGTGAGCATTGTGAAGCCATACCAGAGCTCTGTAAATTTAGAGCTTGGGAAAAAGACTGAGATAAAGAGTTGTCTTTTGGATTAGCTGAACTGTTGCTGGACTATACAATGCTGAATGTTACTGCCCTGCTCAGCTATTAGTTAGCATAGGGTTGCTTCGACTCATGTGAGTTTATTGAGGTTTTTTTCTATATTGTATTTTCATTTTGGTTTTGTTAGGCCAGTATTTGTTTCCTTAGCTGATTTGATTGTTTATTGGGTTGTTTTGTTTGTTTTCACGTGTGTGAAAACAAATGCACTGCACACAATGCACTGCAAACTCCTGACTCTGGACCTCTGAATTTTAACACAAGACCTTCGGAGAAGATTACACTACATGACACTAACCAATTCTTTGGTTAGAATCAGTTTGAGGTCAAAGGTCAGAGACTATTACTATGGCACCTTTTTAAATGTTACCACTTTGTAACATAAGAGATTTGTTATTATTAAAAAAAACTCTGGATGGATTTTCTTCCTTTAGGGGGCATTACAACATACATGAAGCTAAACTTCCATTCAAAGCCCGAAAAGGTTATAGTTTTCTTAAAAATGTTTTTACAGGATCAACATTTTTAGCTAAAAATGCCCCAAAATCAATGTATTAAACTAGAAAATTTACAAAAAAAAGTTTAGGAAGCTCCAAGATTGACTTGTTTTTTTTTACACTTTTACACATTTTAACACTCAAAATGCACCAAATTAAAGCTTTTAACCCCGAATATTGTAAAACTTTCACAGCAACAATGTTTCAAAAAATGGTTAAGATCATGAAGTGATAAAGAAATTCCCAACCCAGGACATTTTCTCTCCCTTTGACACTGCTGGAACAGCACACTCATGGTCCTCCAGAACCTCCTCGTGGACAAATTATGCACTGGCCACAGCAGATAAACCCTAATGACTGCATTGTTGGAATTTTCTGAGATGAACAACCTTTTTTTGCTTTGGATCATCTGCAAACAGGCTTGTTCAGAGAACAAAAGGTATGCGCCATCATTAGTCGAGAATCAGGCTCAATCTCAGTCAAGGGAGTTGGCTCACTTATGAATTTTGAAAAAGAATTGTACCCAAACATCCTGAAAGAACATGCTATCCCAGGCATCCAAAAACAATCCTTCCCTGCAGATGCAGTTACTTTAAAGCAGGATTTTACACTTTAGCATTAGACAGAAGTGATAACTAATCATAGCTTTCGAAATAATACATCACTCTCTGGTTTCATGACCACTAAACTCCCTAGACATTAATCCAAATGAAGACTTGTGGTCAATGATCAAGAGATTAAAACCCACCAACTCTGGAAACTCCAACCACTTTGTATTTTGCTATTATCAAAATGTGCCCTAAAATTGACATATGGGATGTCAGCACCAATAAAAAAGAGCCAATATTTACTCTTTGCCGAAACCCAATAAAATGGCTTGTGACCTGTTCAGGGTGTATCCCTGCCTCTCGCCCAATGTAGATGGAGACAGGCACCAGCAGACCACAGTGACCCCAAAAAGGGAATAAACAGGTTGGAAAATGAATGAATGAATGTTGAATGTTGTTTTAAAAGGGGTTTTAAACTTTGTTTCTGACTTGAAAGTAATTGTTATTGGTTGACAGTGTTTGGCAGATAATGTCCTTTAATGTGTTCACTGTATGTCACCAATTTGTGTGAAATTTGGCTATATCGATAACCCAAAGAAGATATTTTTTGAGGCCCTCAGGACATTCATCACCTTGATAAAAATAGAACATTGTAAAAGGTTGAAATGACATCACTACCTACCCGGGATAGTCTGGTCTACAACAATTAATTTATCATTTTTTCCTGGAAGATTTTTGAAGCATGGGAGAGCACTCTCTGCATTAAGAAAAACAGAAGCATTAATCATTCAATAGTCACGTCGCCTCCATCTCAGTAGTCATGATAATCGATTGATTATGACCCTTTGCCACTTCTTTTCCAGCCTAATTTCCTGAAGTACACCCTGTGTCCTCTGGAATGTGGCAAATTAATTACCACGATGGAGTCCGGTGGCCCTGTCAAAGCCTGTCTGGTCCTGCACTCCGCCTTTGCAATTCTAATGAGTGCTCGTTCATCAGCTTCTGACAGCTGGACAATCTACTTGATGTTTAAATCTGCTGATAATATCAAAAACATGCACTTGGCACTATCCCCAAATTATTACTCAAGTGACAATCATATTAGATTGAGGGTTCTAGCAAACGGTGCTAATCCTCTATTCACTGCTTTAATGGATTTATAGAAATGTAGATTTTTATAACTGGATACTTTATTTGATATCCTTTTATTACATTTGCATCCATGTTTTGATTGATTGAGTTGTGTAGAAAAAGGAGGAGGATGGGAACATTGAGGCTCAGTCCATTGGTCAAAAGTTTGCTCTAAAATCTAGATAATCCTACATGCTCATTGGACTGAGCGCGGTGACATTACTGGACATGGTGTCTGTTAAATTTTCAAATATTGTGTTGTTTTAGCAATCTGTTTAGCTATTGTTAGTTTTGTGGTGTTGCAAAATGTGTCCTATTTGTTTATTGGTTTTGTATGAGGAAAGCAGTTCTGAAACTGCCAACCGTGTTTGAAACTGGTACTTTTCTGAGTGTGGTCCAGTCACTCTATAGCTGTAAGGTTTGTTGGTTTACTGAACACAGTCTGTTGAAGCTCAACTTGCTGGCTGTGGTTCTGCTTCGGTTGAATAAAGCTTTAAACTGAATCCGTTGTCTAGCGCCTTTGTTAAGATGGCTTCCCATGCGTTGGTGGTTTGCCACAATACTCTTGAAATATAAAAAAGTAAACCCTAAAACATTTTCAAATCATTGGAAACATGATCATCGATTGATATTGTGTGTTCATCTAAGTTATCCTAGACTATTTACATTTGGATTTCTACTGGACAATTAAATTTTAAGTCGTTAAGTGGTTTGCAGGATTTTTTTTTCTTTTTTTTTAAAGGGACCTCAATGAATAATAAAAAAAAAAAACTTAATAATAAAAAAAACCAATGAACAATAAAAAAAAAATTCCTAGAAGCAAATATGGTTTCACTATGGTCATATGATATTAAAATTTAAAAAAAAAAAAAAACTTCAATGTTGCATTAGGCAAGGGCTTTTCTTTAAAATCAGCTTCCAGGATTTTTTTTGCATTTTTTTGCCGTCCCATCGAATCAAACCCTTGACCTTGAAGCAGCCATTGCCTTGTACATCGTGAGCTTCACTTCTCTCACAGAACAGCCATTTTGATTGGACCCCTTCCCTTCATTGAGTACTTTGAAGCTGAATTGTGCCAGAATTGAACACAAACATTAAATCACTTTAAAGGCAAGTTAATTTGAGAGTGAGACAGGCCAGCACAAATCCCAAACAATGAGTCTGTAGGAAGCCTTGCAGATGCTAGACCAACTAATCAGATTGCTTTCATTAGCTCTGTTGAAATGACAGAAGCTTTTACTTCACCTCTATTGGATTAGCAGGAATGCAGCTCTCTTATGACAATCTGCATTATCCAAACAATCTCTCTTCTCCTCTTTTATTCTCTTTTGCTTCATACTTTCCACTGTCTTTGTGACTCTCTTCCTCTCTATCTCTTTCAGTCTGTCTTGCTCTCTCCCCCTCTTCTTGTTTGTCTCTGCCTGCCTCAGTCTCTCTGGCTACCATCCTCTCCCTCACCTCCTCCTCTATCTCTCCCTCTCTAGCCCCTTACTGTCTCTCAATATCTCTACGTCTGTCTGCCCCAATCTTTCTATCTCTCTTTCTCACTCTCTCTCTCTGCCTCCCTGCCTCCCTCTCTTTACAGAAAAGATGAGTCTGGATGGAAGTAAAGCAGAGACCGTTGGCAGCGCTGTGTGAGAGAGTTCCAACCGTTGTGCAGTACATGGTAAAATCTTCTTCTATTGACTGATTCACTGGGAATACGGCACAAATGCATCATCAAGGCTTACTGGGAAGAGATCTGCTCTTTGAGGTGAGGCAGGCGTGAAGAAGTTCCTCTGCAAGTTTAATCTGCGGGTCTCATGGTGCGCTGATGTTCAGTCACACTGTTCTTAGATTAGTGTTGAGAACCGGTAAAGTTGATTCCATCTGCTGGACAGATTTGCATCAAAATTACATTATTTTAATAATTATTGAGTGCCTGCATCATCTGTTGGGCTTCCTGCTAAAAAAAATCTCTGTATGAGTTTACGTATGCACTGGTTTACGTTGAGACAAACCTTGACAGATTAGGTCGGGTGAAGGACATCTTGAGTTGAGTAGTAAAACTTAACATAGTTATACACAGTATACACTACTAATGCAGGTTGGTGCCATATTGACTACATATGTGGTAGGTCTGGAGTTTGCCATCTTTAGACTTTTTATAAGGTACTTTACCAATACATTGCTTTTACCAAAACAAATGGCAGCTTTTACCAAAACAAAAGCTGCCCATAGTACACCATTCTAGGGATGGGAAGTTTTTATGGAACTTCCTATTTGATTTCAAATATCGGTGTGACTTAATATTTGATTATTGATGCAAATATATATGCTTAAAATGTTTAATTTAGATGAAAATACCACATGTTCATCTCCAGAATGGCAGGTTTGAGTAGGTGTGTAACTTCAGAAGCAAGCCATGCACTGCTCTCAGATTGGACACGTTTAGCATATTTAGATACTGCGGGGTCATTTTATCCAACTGAGTCGGAGAAGTGATTGCACTCCTCCCATGCATTTGCATGTTAATTAAACTCTATGGAGTGTTGAGCTACATAAACATGTCACGTTTTGTCGAAAAACGTAAATATATTCCAATGATCCACCACATGTTTTGAGTCAGTCTTTTACTTTGTTATTTTGTTTTTTTTTGTACTAGAGTACCCTGTACCCTAAAAACTCTTAAAAAATAGAAGTACCCTAAAAAAAAATAAATAAATAAAGCTCATTCTGATTCTGATTAAAATTAAAATCTGGTTTAAATTGACTATTTAAAATAATAACTGGGAATGAAATCAACACTCTGCTTTTACTTTAAAAGCTATAGTTTCTAAGATCTTTTGTGCTTTTATGTTGCTAGCATATATAAATCCAGCCCCCCTTACAGTGTACTTTTATTAAGGCACATCATTACTTTTACTTAGGTCAGAAAAACAGTACTTCTACCAGAGATTTAACCACGAGAATTTCTATTAAAGAAGAGTGAGCATGCACTTTTCCAATCGTCTCACAAAAGATTACTTTTTGAATTGAAATATGTCCAGCGCCAGCTCAAATAAAAAAATAAAACATTGTGAAGTCTGAAACATTCATGATTGTTGGAAGAAATTTCCATAGATCAGTGACTAAATAAACATGAGTGATGTTGTGATTTGGCAGGCTTTCTACGCATTGGAGAGTTTTCCTCAATATCTGCCGAAGCCCATGCTGCCACACTTGCCCTCCAAGACCTCAACTGTGTGTTTCTTTTATTTCTTGGCTCTGAATGTCTCCCTTATATTTACAATCTGGCAGCATGATGGACAGACTGTCTGTGGGCACCACACCTCCACAGTGTGAAGTGATACAATGGTATTGAGTTGCATGGACAGCTCCTTATAGATACATACTTATCTTTACGAGACAAGATACAAACTGTTTGATTGGGAATCGTATCGTTATGCAAAGCATGGCTAATCTCAAACAGGTTTAAGTGTTTGAGACATCGTGCTCACACAGAAGGAAGAATGGGAGGAGGATGAGAGGATTCCAAGTGCCTGCCTTTAGCTGTCCAAGTCCTCACCCATCTGTCTCTCCTGGGCCTGTGTCCAGATCTTCCCTGGACCCCTGAGAACTAGTCACTGACCACTGGCATCCAGGCTGAACTGTAGTTCATCATGGCAGAGAGTTTTGATTTGGATAATTATACCTCTGTGTGGCACCAAGTTTTGCTTTAGATTGCTCACGAGGCTTAATGGGAGGTCTGTAGAGCCACATTACCTCACTCATGGTCACTCAATATTTGTGAGTTTAATAGATGGTATATGCAAAGAAATCTAATTAAAAATGTTTCACTAAATTGTGAAGAGTCAATGTGAAATAATTAAATACAACTCAAAAAAATGGAAAATGAGGAGAAGTGAAAGTGAGAGACACTCCCTTTTGTGGTCCTTTTACTTTGGCCTTTAGTGTTCCTTTTATTCTGGCCACTTCTCCTGTGTGTGCGTTCCTTCTGTGTCCTTGTTAATTAACCCTCATGTGCTCTAACTGTTCCTCATGGCTGGTTGTAGTTCCCCTCGTTATCCCACTCCCTTCTTATAGCCCTTGTTCCTTCTCCCCTGTGCAGGTTCTTTGTTGTATTGGTATGTGATTGGTCAGTGGTCTAATTCTCGAAGGATATCATCCCTGATCCTGAGGTAGTAAGCTTATGCCCATTTGTTCCCTCAAGAGCTGCTGTTTTGGGTTATGCTTTTATCCATTTCGTTTCTGTAATTAGCTTTAGTTGTATTCTAGTTTTAGTTTATTTGCACCCTACCATGGGTTTTGTGTTTGTTTTCCTTATTTATTATTAAAAGAGAGTTGATTTCATAGGTTTGTTGAGTAGGACACAACACCTAGTCCTACTCAAGAATTTTCATCCAAGTTTATACCCTTTTAGCCGTGAACAAACACACAGGAAACCTTCGGGCTTTGCTTAAGGGCAATAAAGTTGGCAGGTTAGGCTTTTATGCTGTGGGGTCAGTTAATATGTAAACATTGGCTCCCGTCTCCTCAACATTTAATTAATGAGCATTATATTAGAATTAAATAGCAATAAATATAAAATAAATATTATTAATATTAAATTCTTATTATTTGAGCTATCATGTTTACTGCTTTAAGATATACTTTCATGTTTTGGATTTTTTACAGTTGTAATACTACTAAAATTTCTTTGACCTGTATTAGCATAGAAACACACATTGCTTTCACTCAAATAAATAAAATGTGAATGTAAAATGTAAAAAAAAAAACATTTAAATGTGGTCAGATTCTGACAGATTCATACTCTTAAAAATCTGTTTTATATTTTATACAATTAGTTTTTTGTTTTTGGGAACCAGTTTGTCACCTTATTTGCAAGTATTTTGTTAGACTTCCTAATTTGAGACCTCATCCAACGGTCCTGCAATGGGCTCCAATGATGTTCTTCTGTAAAGTTCTCCTCTCTCAATAGAGGAACACTGGAGCTGTGATCCAAAAGACCATATGTTCAGATTAGATGGTGACCAGTTTTAAAGGGTCTGAATGTCTGGTTCTAATAAACAAACGTAACAGATTATATTAAATACAAAATAAAATGCAATACAAAATAAAATGAATTTTTATTTATGCAAAAACACAGTTCTCAACACAACTTTTCTCATCTCTCAGTAACTGATGGTGCGATGACTGTCCACCCAAAGCGCAAGAGGTGTTCTGGAGGTCTCTTCAAGCCTCCTTTCCTGCTTATCATCACTCTCGTCTGGATTCTCCTCACACATGCAGCAGATGCACAAGGACAAGGTAAGAATGAGTATTTTTGATACTGACAGATGCTTGATCCTCAAACGTCACCAGCTTTGGTGTGAAACTTGCTATAGTTTGCTGCTGTGCTTGTTGAGATTGGTTGAGAGGCCTGTGCTTTGTGGAGTGGACTACTGAAAATGGAGAGTTGTAGAATTCTACATTTGTTTGACTTCAGTGTAGAGGTGCAGTCGTGGTTCTTCTAGGACAGAGTGAAAGAAGAGTAGATTTCTGTGTTGCAAACTCAAAACGCTGGTTTTCACTCAAGATGTATTTTTGAAAATTGTTTGAAAATTATGTTTCTTGTGATTATCCTAGATAACTTTTTCTTCTTTTTTAATTTTTAACTGTATTTTTAATATTTAAAATTTATTCATTGCATTCATCTATGTCAACATACCAAATGCACATCTTGGTTTCCCTAGCATTTTAAAGACCTATAAATGTAAAAGCTACCATCAGGTGTACTCTTTGGACAAAATGAGAGTCTTTTATAGTTTGGTCAAGTTGGGGATTCAATTTCTAATTTCTTTTGTGCCATTTTCTAAACAAGCTTGTGCTTAATGTGTTCTTGCATGATGTTTAGAATTGCGAAACAGAATGCAAAAGTATTAACTGAAATTTATAAGCTGACAAAAATATGACATGTTACTATAAGTCTCTATATCCAGTTATCTGCATTTACAATCATTGTCCCGCATTAGCATAGTAACACTCCTTCACTTATTGATCAAATAAATGAAATGTCAACGTTGGCTCTCAAAAATACCATGCTTTTAATTGTGGTCAGTGTCAGATTCTGACAGATTGATACTCTTAAAAATCTCATAACATGCTATTCAATGAGGGTTAAATATGTTTATATTAATATCAAGTTTATTTGATTTCGTTAATTTGGGTGTTGGGTAAATGGGTGTTGATGAAATTAGAAAGGTCCAAAAAAGTTTACATGGTTTTGCAGTTTTGATCTTTTGGACTCAGAAAGGACTGTAGCGAGCATAACATTCAATTCTAAAAGTACATTAAAATAATTCAGATTTAATCCTTTGAAACTACCAAAGATCCAAATAAAAACTTCTGGATTTTTTTTCCAGAAACAATTAACAAAGCAGACAACCATCAAACTTTAGAAGTATTTGAGTTATGCTATCCTTTAATATTAGTTTGGATTGTGTAGCATCTACCACTGCTGCTTAGTCATGCACAAGTTGTCTGTAAAGCTATTTTTTCCAAAAGTGAAATGACCGAAAAGCCTGGCTGACATTTTATATTGGTGTTCCTTTGGATTCTGCTGGTGCCAAAACCTGTGTTTCATTCTCTCAAGCAGTAGCGGTGCAGTGCACACTTTGGGTTCGTGTCCAGTATTAATTGGCATCTCTAAGGGAGACAAGGCCGTTGTGCCCTCTACTGTCAGATCCTCTGCAGACTACCTGCTCTCCAGCAGCTTGGCTTATTTATAATGGACACAAATACACATACAAGCTGTAAATAGTGCCTTTGAATACTCAAGACAGATGAAAAGAATACTGTTCACTAACCACAGCCAGAAATGTGACAAGAATCTGTATTAAGTTACTTTAGTTGCATGTAATTGGGTGTATTTGGTAAAATTCAGGCAGAAAGATTATTGGCATATATTATTAAAATATTAAAATATGCTGTCTCCACCGGATATGTATTGTCCAAGATTGTGTCATGGCACATTTCAATTGCTATTGCTTCACTCGCAGTCTTATGTTGTATCTTTGTCTAAACAGATGAAGAAATCTTCCTTTAGATGTGGTAACAGTTTGATTTAGACTAAATTGATTTAACAATGTGACTTTCTGTGTTTTTGCAGTAGGAGGTTCCAAAAAAACCAAGTTGAACCTATAAATGGGGCATAAAACGGATTGTCTGTGTGTCACATTGAGATAAAAAAAAGTCTTTTTTTAACAAAAAATGTATTTAAATTATTCCTCTGACAAGATGCTACCAAAGGAATTTGACAATTAGTCAATAAAACTGTAGCTTCTTTAAGATCTGAAATCAACTATTGTTGATTGGCTGTCCCCGCTGTCACAATTCAGCGAAGTGCACATAGTTTTACATATTCCTTTAGGAAGCAAGTGCGCATTGAAGGTTACTGGGAAGTTTCTGTATTTTAGATATTTTTTACTTGAGTCCTGTTTGTGTAATAGATTCTCACAATAGACGTTTACTTTACACCAACATTTAAATCTCTGTGTTTAGTAAAAATTTAGTGCTTGGGTTTTTGACATTTTACGGTTAAAATCCATTTGCGTTTGCGTAACCACAGGAAAACTATCTTATTGCTTTTTTTTTTTGCGACTTTTGACTTGACTTGGACTTGCCCTGTATTGACAAGAGACTTGACTTGTAAAGTAATGACTTGGTCCTATCTCTGTACGGTAGGGCTGCAATTAATGATTATTGCCATAATCAATAATCTGATTAATTTGTTAGATTAATTGGATGACGTTAATCTCATAAAAGTGCATGAGTTCTGCTTTTTTGTGCTTATAAAAGTTTGTTTATATTTAATTAAATTTATGACTGGAATCTAATATTAAACTTCAAAGCAACTTCACAGAACAAAGAGCCTAATGTAGATTGGTTCTAGTATGAGCATATATAGTTATATAGCGTTTAATTTACACAGTTTAATATTGATTGTGTTTTTGACAATTATTAAATACAGTTAAAAGTTTTAAAATATTTAAATAGCCCGCGGAGCATGTTTTAGATGTGTGGGGAAAACTGTAGCTCCCGGAGGAAAGACCCACACTATCAGTTCCAATTCACATGAGGAGCTACACAGGGAAGTTACATGTTACTACACCTGAAGAGGCGTGGACAGTGTGGCAGGTAACAACTGACATTCTAAATATAATACACCTTTATATAAGCCGCACAGATGAAGAGAAGCATTTATTTAACCAAACACTGAGCTAAAATCGTCTGGACCATGGGTTTAAATTCTCCAATTAGAGAGAGTTATTTGTTTAAGCACATGCATTTTACCAAAGATTGCTTTATCATCAATAGTTTTGATTAGCTAATCCAGCCCTAGTCCAGGGTATCAAGAGACACATGTAAAGAATGTAAAGACTATTCTTTTCCGAGTTTTTAATTCACAAAGAACCCTAACTCAAGGTGGAGCTAGAGTATATAAATCATATTTTGGCTTTTTGGAAATGCCACCCTTAAACAAATTATTGGTCCATTATCCTGGCCAATCATGAGTTTTGCTGTTACTTCAGTGGAGATGAGCTGTCAGTTTAAGTGGAATCTGTTGTTAGTGTTTGCTGTGGAGGGATGTTCTGTTCTGGCTGGATTCCTCGCAGTCTGCAGTAGCCCACAAGATAACTGCATTACAGCTCATCTATCTTCGTTACCTGGGCTCTCGGCTCCACTGTGGCTCTGTGTTGGGTTTCAGAGAATGTAACGCCCATGATGTTTGATGCAGGGTCACTGGAGAGGTTTTCTGCATGAGATTGGCAGTGTGGTTAACGTGCTGGGTTTTTTTTTCTTGATCTGGAGGCACAAGGGGATGATTCGTACTTTGATGTGAAGGAACCCTCCTGTGTGCACGGGTACAGTTCTGATGTAGATGAGGTTGGATTTGGTGGATTTACATAATTTTATCTCTGAAACCCATTAAAGATTACTGTACTTTGTACATATAATAAAATGAAAAAATAAATGCATTACTTAATTATATCTTTTTTGAATTTATTTTTTTTTTTTTTTTTTTTTGGTCAAAAATTTACTTTGTTTTACAATATCTACAATATTTACCAATTGTTTTTGAAGAACCAAACCAATATCCAACATGTTGGCAATAAATAAGATTACTAAGCGATAAATACTAAAACTAATCTTATAACCCCAGGATTAATTTAAAGCATTTATTTTTCATGAATCACAATTTATTACTATATTGGTATAAGTATAGGAAAAAGTAAGCACTTTGATATAAAACCAACTTTGTTAAAAACAATAGTAACATTGCCTTTCAAATTAGATCATTGTAAACTGAAAGTTTGTCAGTCTTTGCTCATCTAAGGGTTGTCGTGATTACTGGTTTGGGACATTTAAGGCCAATATGAACCACATTTGGGCACTGACATTACAGTGAGCAGGAGTCTGCACATGCTCAGAAGCGATCACAGGGAGAGCCTTGACCATTCCTCAATTATTCCATCATCTTTGGAATCTTAGTGTAAGATATTCCTTCATTCCCTTTCTCTCGTTCCCATTTCTGGGTCTTCAGTGCACTTCAGGCAAAAGATAGGGCACACCTTGGACACCAGTCCAGGGCAACACAACTCTGTGTTAACCAGAGACACTATCTGAAATGTGAAACAAACAACCAACGTAATATAGACATTAACTCATTGTGGGTTCTTATTTGTCAGACACTAAACCAGTGTTTGAATTTTCATTGGACTACAAGAGCATTGGATTGTTTGTGTCATCAATCGGGATGTTGGATTTCCAAGCGTACTGGATCCATATTGAATGATTCGTCTTGCAGACAGCAGACTACAGGTTCTATGTTAGTTTTTTTTTGCTTGTGGAATAAAGGGGCCATTTCATGATTTTAGGCCAGAATGCACCCAAACCATGACCAGGCCTGCAACAATGATGATCAATCATTTGAGTATTCATTTTTCAATAAAACATTTTTGCATTTCTTTATGAAGTTCTTTGCTGTTTTGCTTGATATTTTATTAGTCTTATTGGTTGTGGATTCATATATATTTAAAAAAAGTTTCGTATTTGTTTTTTTTTTGTTCACATTTTTTATTAAATTACATTTATACATTTAGCAGACACTTTTATTCAAAGTGATTTGGGTAAAATCTTACATGAATACATTTCTCAGTACTTTGTTTCCCTGGGATGTGAACCCACAACCTTTGCATTGTTGGCACAATGCTCTACCAACTGAGCCACAGGAAAGATGTGGATTTGTGATTTTGAAAAATGTGGATTTTTATTATCTGTTCAGTGTTTCTAGCAGTGAACCTAATGCTACCAGAACTTAGAGATACAACAGAAAAAAAATTGAAGTGTTCATCTACAAATGTTTTTATATCTTTCACAAACTGGAACCTGCTTAAGTGTTCAAAGCAGCATGAGGATTTCATCAGTTTTCAACACAAATAGCATGAGCAAGGAGATTTTATTGTTTCATTCCACCATGTGACTTGTGACATCACCTCGTACCTTGTGCCATTGATTCCTATTTTTGGTTTCAACTATTTTTTTTGCTTCCGTTTCACTTGAACCACACCAGAAATAATTTGGAAGTGGACCAGGACCCATCTTTTAAGTAGTTTTGGACCAAATGATTACACCATCAATCAATTAAAGGCTTAAATGACCAATTTTGGAGATTACATGGTGGTATGGCACAAGTTGAGTGTTTAGCACAAGCTAAAAAAAAAAAAACATATGCATTTGTAATCAAAAAGGGTTTGTTCTCCTGCTGTCACAAACTAATTAGATCCATTGTAACAGTTGTTTTTTGTATTGCTTGCATCGCATCATTGAATATTTAGCAAATCTAGATTATTCTTGAGCATCTGCACACACAGGTAAGTTGCTGTGCTGTCTGCAATGCTGCAAAACCAGTGATTTATCGTTCCTCAGCACCATCAGTCGGCTCTAGAACACTTCTAGCATCTGTCCTGCCAGATGTACTCTTTCCCCAGCTCCCTTTTTAAATCACAAGCTCACACACATGCATGCACCCACACAAACACCATTATATCCTCAAACTCAAGCAGCTCTATACAGAGCATCACTTCTTCTTTATAACTCAATGGTTTTCCTTTACATTCAGCTGTATGGTTGCCAGCTGCTTCTGGCATTTATGGCTCCTTAAACCAGTTGTTTTTTATACATACACATGACCATCTGTATCACTCTGGTTTTTTACTGCTTGGATGAGCTGGGGGTTCAGAAAGAGAGATCCATCACAGAATCAGGCCACTCCTGTCTGCAGGTTTATCAGCAGCAACTCTGCTTTCTTACAGGACACAGACACCTTGGTGCTGTATTGGGATTGTTTGCATTTGGGGGGTGGTCTGATCAGGCAGTGACAAGGTGGTAATGACCTTAAACGACACCAGTTGTTTTGAATTAAGTGAAAGTATGAAACAACCCACCTATTGTTTAGTTTTAATTTCAAATTTGATGTGTTGAGTATTTATTTAAAACATTATTCGTTTTTAAAACACAATCAAATGTGAGAAAATGTGCAATAGTCTTTCAGTTTCATTTTACAGATTATAAATCGATGACATCAGTGTCATTTAGTGGGGAAGGGCTGACCTTAGGAAGTATAACACCTGTGATATCGCAAGCTTTTTATCAAGCTTTTGGCACAAAAAAGCACTATGGGGCAAAAATGCTTGGAACAGTGTATAAGGTTTAGGAGAGGTTGTGCTTTTTTTTTTTTTACAATTTTCACAATATTTAGACATTGTCTTTTTTTGGGGATTAATGAAATTTAATCTGTTTCAATACTTTTGACGTTATGAAACATGAAAAGATTTTTGCTGTAAAAAAATTACAAATGTAATAGTCTGAGTTGTTTGTTTCATTCAAATTCAGTTTTGTTTTGGAATGGTTCTCTAATGTAATAAAAAAATTCTTACGAGTAGCTTGAGGCATCCAGGACAGCTTGACACTTTTTTTTTATTATTATATTTGGAAATTTCAAACGGTTTGACCCATGTAAGAACAAAGACCATCGCTGTAAATCTGAGAGTGGGTATGATATTAGAAATAATTGTGTATTATGAGAAAAATTCTTTTGCGTTCACTTCTTGGTTCTTTAAAGCTAATCTTTCCGTGGTTGACTCAAACTCCCTTAAAGAAACGTTGAACAACAACTATACATCAGGCTTACAATTATACATCCTGACTTCAAAAAGAAACTTACATGTGATGTAAATATTGATATAAATTCAGATGTTCAGCCAGAAAATAAATTGGAAATGTAATCTTTATTTGTGGCAGTTCAAGGAAAAACATGTGCTGTGGTCACAGTATTGAGCATAAAAGTTAATTAGTAGTAATTGTTACTTTAAGAACCTTTACAGTTAAAAACATAACTCTGCAGATTTCTCGGGACACAAATATAACCATTTGATTGATTTAGAACATTATCTGGACCTGCCTTAACTTTGTGAGCATGCGTGGTTGTGCAGGCTAGCTGTAAGCTTGGATACGTCCAAGTAGGGGTCCTTATTTTTTTTTTGTGTGGAGAAGGGGAGGAGGGTGGGAGAGAGAAGCAGGTTCGAACAGAGTCAAAGGAAAGAAGGAAACGAACTGCTTATGCATCAAGAATT
This sequence comes from Danionella cerebrum, assembly GCA_007224835.1. NCBI lineage: Eukaryota > Metazoa > Chordata > Actinopteri > Cypriniformes > Danionidae > Danionella > Danionella cerebrum. The sequence goes on from SRMA01026737.1 coordinate 44,715, forward strand.
AACTGAATAATTAATGTGGGAGGCACGCCCTGATTAACAGTTCCTGAAACTTGTTAAACAAATGATTTAAAAAAGAAAAAAACAATGCTGTTCACTTTACTATCTGGAACTATGAAGGTTGCATGTTTCTGGTAAATACACTTATCATTTTGTATATGGTTTTATTTTTCTGTTGTTAGTCTGGGTCTTTTTCCCTTTGTGTCCCATTCTCATGTCTGTTTTCACGTTACCTCTTATCCATAGTTTGGCTCTTATTAGTGTTTAATCAGCTGAACACATTCCATAAGCATAAGTGTGTCTGTTTCCTCTATGGTCAGGTGTGTTAAAAGAATCAGTGAAGTGTAATAAGGCTGAGTGTGGTGGAGCACTGGAGGTGACAGTAGCTGATGTAGATGACACTGCTCCATCTGCTGCATCAGCCCCTGTGGTTTTATTCCATCAGACCTTCACATGTGCAACATAACTTCCTGTCAAGGTGAGCCATCTTATCATTTAGACTTGACAGGCTTTTCCACCAAAGGCGAGCACCAACACAGGTCGACAATATGGGGTTGCATAAAAAGGAGTGTGTGCGCGTGTGTGTGTGCGTGTGAGTGTGTGTGTGTGTGTGTGTTAATGTATATAATTACACAGAAATTACATTTGCTCTTGTTATCTTACGGAGTTGAAGAAGTGCGTGCCTGCCCCTTAAAGGTCTCACTGATTACTTTTCTGGGGTGAATTTCCATTTTACTGTCTCCTCTCCCATTTCGGCACTAGCCATTGGTTTGAGAGGTCGGTTTCTTTTGAGCTTCCTTATTTTTTTATTTTTTTATTTATTTATTTATTTATTTATTTATTTTTTGTAATATAACCACTTTCAGTGAGTAACTTCTGTTGTATGGGTGTATCTCATTGTGTAGAGCAATGAAGAGAGATGCGATTCCACTGATGTCCGGCTGGTAGCAAAAATAACACACAGTGCAGATGCACCAGTTACAATTGGGGTCATGTTACCTGGTCCGGATTTGTGGAACTATTGATCTTGATGCCTTGCTTAATGCTAAATACCTAGCTTAATGCTAAATACATATTGATCTTGATATCTAGCTTAATGCTAAATACCTAGCTTAATGCTAAATACATATTGATCTTGATATCTAGCTTAATGCTAAATACCTAGCTTAATGCTAAATACATATTGATCTTGATACCTAGCTTAATGCTAAATACAAGCTAAATACTTAAGGGAAGTTAAGCTAAATACTTAACTTCCCTTAGACTTTGAATTATTATCTCATATGCCCTAGATGAGAATTAAAGAAAACCAAATTAGAGCAAATTTTCTCACAGATCCTAATCAGGAGTAAGCAGTGGAATGAAATGGATGGATGGGTATTTGAATGTTTCTCTTTGTTTGAAACTGCGCTTACATCTCATATCATGTGGAACATCATCGTAAAGCTTTTATCCCCAATAAATATATGAAAAAAGTTTCTTGATTACATTGTGAAGGGTCATTAAATTAAGTTATTTTCTTAAAATGCACTTGGTTGCATTTAAAACCACAACCCCTCGCAGATTTCTTCAAGATTAGTAATTGGAGCACTTTGTATCCATTACATTTCTCCAGCACACAGTATATTGTTCTGGCATAAGCTGTGTGTCAAAAATCACCACAGAGCAAAGCCTCTAAAGCATGCTTTTACTCATCTCTGGACTCTTTGGAGAATTCATCACTGAAATGGCTCACAGTCAGCCATTAGACGGTGGGCTGTGCCAGATAAATGGACAGCTGATGGATTTCAGAGTGAGGAACTGCTGACTAATAGCCATTCAAAACAATCCAGAGTGAAAAAAACCCAAACCAACGTTTGTCGTTCTGCACGAGTCAATTTGTAAAGTGTAGTAGCTCCCGAGATATTAATGCTAGCCTGAGACGTGTCTCCCCGTGTATGCTTTACTGATGACTTTGCAATGTCAATACATCTCCACTTAAAACTCTTTCTCTCTCAATGGAAGGATTGAGGCTGGAAGAATATCTGTTTATCATCACAAATGGCTATTTGTTTTTCTCCGAGCTCAAATTCATTTTGCTCCCCATGGACTGTGAGTCATACTATCTGAAGGCCTGAGAAATCGCTGGGAGATTTTCAGATAGTCAGCCATCTGTACAGGGATATGAGCCATTGAGTGGAGCTCAGCCCTCACAAGAGCAGATGAACACTGATGCTGAAGGAATCTAGGCAAGGCAGTATCTAGAACAGGATACCTTTTTTTTGGTCCTAATTACGCTATACAATTTTGTAATTTAGGACCAAATCCAGAAGTCAGTTATTGACATCACAATGCATGAATTTCTAATTTCACAGGTTGTTTCAAATGCATATGGCAAGCCATATCATTAATTAGGCAAACTTAAAATTAGCTGTGGAACTGGGCCAAACATTATGTAAAAAGAGCACCTTGCTGGTCAAATATTGAGTATCTGGAAAAGATTGGGTTTTAGCTGGTTGATTAATCTCCAATTTCAGTCAAGGGGAGCTCAGAATCAAACAGATAACAATCAAGTCTTTTTTTCTTCTCTAAAAGGAGTTGTTTTGTTGTGTGGTCACAAGCCTCAGGACCCCACCCACAACTCTACAGATCCATCCAAATACCATAACCCTGTTTTTTCTGATTGTCACAATAAAAGGTCTACCAAGGGTTGCCGTTGTCTCTTAGGTCACAGTGACCAAATTCCAAATGATGGGAGAGGGTGGGGTCAGCAGTAACTTAGGGTCGTTTAAAGGGCCAGGATTCCCATTAGGCTCTTCATTTAGTCTTTTTTTGGCTGACTTTAATGTAGTGTTTTAAGAAACATTATCAAATAGATTTTTAGCATTCCTAAAAGCTTTTTAGGAATACCCCAAAGAATCAGACAAACAGAGAAATAGATCACTGAAGTCCTTTAGCTTACACTTTGTTAATGTTGCCATGTTTAATACTTGTAAATTGAGTCCTGGTTTTTATTTGCTAAACAACTCTTTTGAAAATATCACTGTATTGTTCAATATATTTAACTTTTCATTACAGTATGTCAGTATATATAGCAAGTTATCCCTGCTGTCCCTGGGTCCTGCAGTTTTTCTGCTTCAAAAACGGCATATTATCTGTGAGTAATGTGCATTTTACTTATTACTACGTTGCTCTCCTCACTGACTGCACACATTACTGATGTAAAATGTTTGCACTTATAGATACCAGTTTAATCTTATTGTCCAACATTTTGAAATACTTGATAGAATATACAATGTCTTGATAATGAGCCTCGTCATCAGATCTGGCATCAGATCATCATCTAATCCACTGCTGTAGAGTTACTGCTGCACAGTACATCAATGTTCTGGTCATCACTGAGAAGAAATCAAAGGAAAACCCCAGACAACAAGATCTTGACAAATGTTAGGCGATGTTTAAACTCCAATATCAAGGTGTAAAGCTTTATCCAGATTGGTGCTGTTTATAACTGCAGTGATCTGTGGAGTAACGAAACAGATGGAACAGAGATGGAAGAGAAATCAATCTGGCATTGGAGAACCATTGTGAACACATTTGTGAAGCACAAAGCCTAGCAATATTATTGTTCAGTGACTGTATAAAAAGACACACATGGGAAGGCAAGGATAATCTGTAATGATAATTTAACATTACTTCATTTGAACTTCATTTAATATAAATAATCACAACTTGAAAAAAGAAAGATGCATTTGCATACTTAAAAAAACAAAAACAGGCCCATATCGTAATAAAGATGAATCTTCCAATGGTAAATAATCAAACATTATTAATGTAAAGTCAGCATTTGTTTTAATGTGTAAATAAAAGGGTTAAATGATGTGGTAAGCCAGTGCTATGAACTTTGAAGACATCTAAGTAACTGAGTCCCTCTAGTGGCTGTTCATGGAAAAATACACAATGGTTTTTATTCAATCAGTCGAACGATTCAACGATTATTGTCTGAACCTTATTCATAAATTAAAATCTATGTCAGCTATATGGGTTTATAATAAATCAAAGTGTTTAAGTATATCAAAAGTATACTACAATTTCCCCGTTAACAACAGGGGTTTATAAGAAATCATTTCAAAATATGACAATGCTTGATCAATTAATTATATTTATTATTGCAAATAATTACAAGAACACTGTGGAAAATTTACAAAATTATTCTCAATTTAAGATTACTTTTGAAAAAAAAAATGCAAATTCACCTTTATATCTGTTACTATTTACATTTCAATAAAAGTCACAGGGAGTCTAAAAGTCACAAAACATGTTTGGTAAAATAAATTCTGTTGCTATTGTTGCACCTGTAGTGTGGTTCATGCTAACAAAACATGGGTTTTGGTCTACTCCGAATCAAAAATTTGTGCAGCACACTCAAAAATGCATTTAATCAGACCAAATTCAGGGTGTGAGTGAAAAAAATAAAAAAATAAAACACTGGAAGCATTTCTGTGAAGATTAATCTACTAAACGGCATCATTTCAGAAAACATTCACAGATTGAATCGAGTATGTTCTGGTTATACTATCTAGACTAAATAAACCAAAACAACGGTCTCTGTGTATGTCCTCTATTTAGACCCTCAGCGTAAAGTATTTTTGCCTACTTTTACCAGCTGGAAAGACACAAACCACCGCTTTCCAACCTCTATGAAAAAATAAAATAAAGTGACAAATTGTCTAAGCGATTAGTTAACTTTTCTTTTTAAACAAATATGCTTTGAGTAATGGAGGTGCTTTGCAGTGGTATTTTGAAAGGTAAATTATCGGAGGAGAACTTATAAATGCATTCAGTGCTTTTGATATTTTTGGGAGATTATGCAGAGTGTGCAATATATAGTATAATGTGCATTTTGTCATTTTCAGTTGGTGTGTTGTCAGTAATGGATGCTTTTCTTATGTAACAACATTATATAAGGAATTGTTTACTGGACATAGAGCTTGTTATGTGCTCTGTCATAACTTTTTGTTATGGTTGCAGAATATATTCAGTCTGAAAAGTCTGTTGTGGAATATTTTCACACCATTTCAACAGATTGCACTGCATAGTAATGCACTTGCAGTCTATAATATGGTAGAAAAAGACATAGACCAAGACATAAAACATAATAAATTAGGTAAAAATACAACTTCAATATGTTTTATACATAATAATAACAACAACATAGCTTATATTTCTAGAAAAATTAAGAGCAAACACATTTTGAAACAGATAACCCTTACCAGAAAGCTCATCTATATGTAAACTTTAAATGACAAAAAAAAAAAGTATTTGTCCTACATTTTACATGATTCATACCTTGTTTATTAACCATGCCTGTTCTCGAAACATGCCTGTTGCCTCTCTAATATTTCTGATGCACAGAAACTTATAACCTCTGTTTGAAGATGCATGCTCTGTTTTTTTGTAATTTGGAAACTTAAAAATAAGGGTATAATGTAACAAGATTATGTTATAAAAATTCTGTAAAAGTATTACAGAAATGCAGGCAATTCAAGTGCATTTTATTAAAATGGCAACAGAAGCACACAGAGCAGTATCATCTCTATTGCCCACTAAGGGGCACTGTTTACCTTATTTTTTTCTCTGAATGTATTTGTGTGATTTGGAAATGGTGTTCCTATCCTCTGTTATCACCACCTCCTTTATTATTTCACATTCTTCTTATGAAACTGCTTCTGAGCTCAAGCTTCAGGTTTGGAGTCCAACAAGCCTTGTCCACCATTGCTAGACTTCATAGAGCGGCAAGGACCACAACCCACTGCTGCCACAAATGACTTTACAGCTCCGTTTAGGTCTGGCACTGAAAATGTCTGCCCTCATTTCACCGGAGGGATGACCTTGCTGTCATGAAACCAAAGCTGTGGCACATGATGCGGACTGCAAATCTTGTTTGGTGTCGTACTTGTCACTTCACAGGTTCATGAAATATTATTGAAGCAAGTGGTTGCCTTTAGAGAGCAAGGAAGCCGAGTTTTTAGCATTGACCGCCTCACAACCCGCTGAAACCAGTTGCCATGTTTAAACTGCTGGTCTATCCACTATAGGGTGGAAGCTCCTTTGATTCCTTCCCTCTTGTGTGTCATGTCTACCTCTTTTGTCTTTAATAGGAATTCTGATGATCCCCATTATCATATAAATGAAGAAAATAAAGTGTATAATCACTTAAAGAGAGTTTCTGTTGGCTAAAAAACACTTATTCCTGAAGACCTGGAAAAAACAAGATGATTGATGGCTAATGTGCACCTTTCACTTTTCGTTGCATTGAAGAAGAATATTATTTTTGTAATTGTGCTGCTGAGGATCATGCTTTGCACCCCTGTGGCCATGCAATTTCCCCACTTTCTTATAATTTGATGGCCCTTTCTTTGAAGATGCAATTGCTTTTTGAAAAAAAGCTGATGAAAAAGCGGCTTCCCTCTTGACCCAAAACGTGCTGGTTAAATCTAATGGAGGAGCCTCGATTGGGGCTCACGTCTTCTCCTGGAAATAAACACACAAAAGTGTGATGGAGCGGGGCGTTGTTGATGTGACTCACCCTCTGGGAGATGTTACAATTACACTAGAAAAGCACCCATGTGACCTTTGACCTTTGAAGTGTGTGTCTGAATGCTGCCCTGTGCTTCCCTCAAAGTCCGAACCCCTTAGGGACGGAGTTTGAAATATCTCCAGCCCCCCGTTGAGCCCCCATGAGCACCCTACAGGCTAATGACCCTCATCCTCAAGATTAGAGGCAATGCAGCTGTTATTATGGCGAAACATCTGACCTTTCAATTCATGATCATGAACAAGCTTTTTGTCATGGAAGAAGTGACAATCAAGCAAACTGAATTTGTTCACAAAGATATTTCCAATATTCACAGCAGGAACACTTTTAATCAAATTATAGAATCTTACAATTTTACACAATTTACCTGATTGGGAGAGATCAACCAATTACAGTTGAGCATTTCATATATATGGGCGACACGGTTAGAAGGTTGCCGGTTCGAGTGCTTGCGTGGGTTTCCTCCGGGTACTCCAGTTTCCCCCACAATCCCAAAAACTTGTGGTTAGGTTAATTGAATCCCCTTAGGTGTGAATGTGTGAGTGAATGTTGCCCTGCAATGGATGGCGACCTGTCCAGGGTGAACCCCTGCCTCTTGCCCAATGTGCGCTGGAGATAGGCACCGGCAGACCACCATGACCCCGAAAAAAGGTAACAAGCAGTTTGGAAAATGAATGAATTACGTATTGATACATTGATGCAGAGGGAGCTTTCTTTCTTGTGTGCCATATTTGTGGGGTGATACCACCATGGGCATGGTTCCTTGTCAAACACAGCTACTCCTACCTATGGAATCCTTTCCAATGTAATAATTTGAATGGCATAATAAATGCTATTGCCAAGTATTAATATGCACTGTTATGTACAAGTAAATAATTTGAGTTAAAAAACATACTTTTTTTATGAGACAAGATATATAAAAAAGCCAAGCATTCCAGAGGCATTACACCCTGACATGAATTTTCATGCAAAGTTTTGAGCAACAACGCATTTCGATCGAAAACCATGGGCACCAATGGGAGCTCACACATCGGACAGAACCATTGAAAGAGAGGGTAGCACATATCGATCCATTTTACGCAAGGAGAAGACCACTGAAAGTTGTCACTTTTGATGACATGAGTAGAATGTAAAAGAGCCACTTGGGGCCCTCCTCCCACATTTTCATAGAGACTTTGTACAGGAAACAGGAAGGAAATTGTGCGCCACGAATCATCTCTTTTCTCCACATTTGTCAAAGAGCTCCCAGTGATCAGCCACCAACTGTAACACACCACCGCTCGACATCCATGTTTCTATGTGTTCTTTGATTTTTTTCTGAGGGTTGGAGTTTATTTTACAGAGCCATGCCTCAACATCAACCAATTTCACAAAAACCAGAAGCTATCTCTCGGGAGTGTAAACTTACTTCCGGTGAGCATCTGCCCATTGCAGAGAGCGCTAATTTTAACCCGCTAATATTTTACCCTCCACTGAATGATAATCTTCCAGAAAAATTGCCGAGACAATTCATGTATAGCATCTATAAAGTAAAAGTTCTTTTTTGTAAAGTAAAAGAGTGTTTTTCGCCTTTTATTATTATGTTAATCGGAGGATGTTTGTATCCATGGTTTCAACAGCGTTGCTTTTTTTTTTTTAATGGAGGCAGTTCACCGTGAATTCCTTTATTATTAATGTGTTATTTAAAACACCTAAGGAAATTTGGCAAAGTTCTGGCACAAAAAATGCTTGGAACTGTGTTAAAGGTTTAGGGAATGTTTACGTGTTTTTTTTGCAAATTTTCAAATGTTTTTGTCCTTATCTTTGCTTTTCGGGGGAAAAAAATTAGATTTTGGTTATAAAACATTAAAACTGTTCAATGTCAATTTTTGCACAAAAAAAAAATTATGCTCAGATTGTATTTTTTGTTCAATTTCCGGTTTAGAAAAATATTGTATAATGTAATAAATTTTTTTTTAAGTTACTGTTTGTATAAAAAAAATTAATATACATTCAAATATATAAAAAAATATTTAAATATATAAGTTCCCTGTCCCTGTTTAAATATATAAGTTCCCTGTTTCCCATATAGCATAGCATAGCCTTCTTGCAATTTCAATAAAGCTGCATTTGAGTCTTGAGAGACACAAATGTGAAATGTGACAAATCACTCAAAAAAGTGGTTCCTTCCTCTTTTTAGAGACCCCCATCATTCAGGAGCTCAAGTGGGAGGTGGACAACAGCTTGAGCAGCAGAGCATGTCCCTCCTGCAGCAGCTCCATGAGGCTCAAATGCATCTGAACTAGTACCTCACAGCAGAAAAACACATTATCATTATTAATGTGAGGTGTGCACCAAGTGAGGTGCAGAACAGTTCCACGGTTTTAGCCAAATTTCCCCACCTTGAACAAAGGACAGTCACTTCAAATCATCTCAAATCATCTAATTCTTTAAAGTGCTATTTCTTCTCCAAAACACAAAACATTTTATGTCCCTTTGGTTTACATTATGAGCATTGATATTGTTTTACCATCACTTCTTATTTAAGCAATCATAATTGTCATCATTTATTCTGAATTCACGTGTACCCAACCAGTTTCTTTCTTTAATTGAACACAAAAATGATTTTATAGCAGATAATCTGCTTTGAGAGTGCTATAGAACTAAACCAAGATGCTTACAATTAAACTGAGCTGTTTCATTTTTGAGATAAAGCAGAACATTTGAAGTCAATTTAAAATAATTGAAGTTTATTATGAAACTGTTTAGAGCACACAGCAGAGACGTAATCAACCATAATGCCCACAGAAAGCAGATCGTTGCATGTTTGGAAAGCATCTATTGACAATTTGCTAACCTGAGGTTGTCCAGGCAGTTTTCAACATTGCTAATATATGTTTTGTTTTGAACAGAAATTTATGCTGATGCGCTAAAGAAGAAATTTTAGAGTGACCCAACCAAATTATACGCTTCTGATTTCCCCATCACATATCCAGGAACTTGTCCAACCTGCCTTCATTCTGGAAGCTGTGACTGCTTCAGGGTGACATTGGAGAGGAACTGTTTTCCCCATGCATCACTCTCTCATCAAGAATAGCGGTGGCTGTAGATTAATGAGGCCGGGAACTTATTATGCTGGGCTGTACATCATGTCTGTCTGCCTGCTGCTCAGCCTGTCAATACTGCTCCCTCCCACCAGAGTCTGCCTTTAGCCCTTTGCTGGACTAGAAGCACTGGACCTTAGACTGCTGGTGTGCATTATAGACAATGAGCATTGAAAACCTATGAGGTCCAAGACTGTTGTACCGCAGATGCAAATAAACATGATTAACAAAGGAAGGACCCCCCTTTCACTTTTTCAATATTATAAAGGTGCAGTTTTAAAATTAAGGGCAACAAAACATCTATTTTTGAAAGTTTAATACCCCTTTAAAGGCCTTCATGTGCTAAACTGATGTTTAACAGAGTCATTTAAAATCAAATACTCTACAATGTAAATACATTAAAATGATCACATGATATGAGAGTTGGCACTCACTCTTTGCCTGACTTCTATGCCATGTTTATGGTTGTGTGCACAGTAGTGATGTGCATGTCAACTAACCTGCCCACAACTCGTGCTGCAAAAAATACAGCACACGACCCGCATCATGACCTGTATTTTATTTAAGTAGTAAATGGAGCATCATTGGGCAATAGATGTAGCCTCATGTATCATCTTTAACCCAGTTATTCAGCCAATAAAGTTTACGCTTATGTAAACTAGAAAATTGTCTAGTTCTAGACAAATTACAAAGGTTTAATTCCCATCTTGATTTCAAAAGACCTAACCCCCTGACCCAGCTAACCACAGATGAGCACTCATTTTGGATCAACCTTGGCATCACAGATGTCCATGGCAATTTTAAACTTTATATTGTGTTTTAAAGTGACAAAATATTTGTTAGGGACTGTTTGGATCTAACTTTTACTGCTGCCAAAAGTTTTCTGTTGATACAAACAGCTTTTTCAAATGAGGTTTTGTATACTGTTCATAATGGGACATAATATTTTGGTTTTTAAATATGATACATGTATTTATGAAGTAATTTTGTTTTGTATTTAATTCAATGTTAGAAAAATCTGTTTAATCAGTATTGTATTGAAAAATACACTCAAGGTTAAGCAAAACTAAGAAAACTCAACTGCTCATGTAAACTGAGGGGCAGACTTATTTAACATCATTAATCAGGCAAAATACAAAAATTAATAATAATAATAAAAAAAATATGTATATATAGACCACATTAAAATTAAGGGGTTTTAATGTTGAAAGATCTTTTGGGTTCTTTGTTTAACCACGAAGTCTCAGCATGCACTGGTTCTGAATTAGTTAGAAATGTCCCAGCTATTGTTTTATTTTAATCTCAAATATAATGAGTCGCTTATTAAGGTTATTAGTTCTCATGTTGTGGGTTTTAGATTGAACATGACAAGAAGCTTCATTTCACACACTGTGAATAGGTTCCATCAGTTCCATCTTGTGGTGAAAAGAAAGGGTTAACTAAGGTTAAATAAGGGTGTGATATGGTAGGTTCTGGCACAAAAAAGAACAACTGAATACAAAGTGCTTGGAACAGAGGCTTAGGGGAGGTTTGTCTTTTTTGATACAATTTTTTCATTGACCTTGTCTTTGCATTCAGGGTGGGGGAGGGGGGGCTTGGGGATGAGGGGGATAAGGGGGATTTATGAATTTTTACTTTGTCTCAATACTTGATTTATTAAAAGTGAAAGTAAAAAAGAAGCTTGGGTTGGACTAAAAAAAATCAGTTTTTCAAATCATTTATAAAAAGATTTCATAAAAAATTTCTTAAGTAGTGAAAATGCTCAAAAAGGCCCCCAAAAGCGTTACTTTTTTGTAGTACAGAGAAATAAAATGTTAATATAAACATTTTTTAAAAATATTTATTTTATTAAATAAAATAGTGCTTCATCACGGGTCAGTGTAAATATAATTATAAATATAATATATTATATCCTTTAAATTCCCTAATGTTATTTCTCAGGATGATGAGGTAATCAGATGTCTTGACTTTTAATCATGGTTGAAAAAACGTTAAATATTTACAGCCTCATTTAATTTCACGCACCATAGATTCTTTTATTAATGCAGAGCACATTAACATGCGTACATTCTCATTTATGTGTTATTTAAAGAAATGTGTTCAGACAGCATCTAAAGGCCAGCTCATACTTTATAATCTCACTTTGACTTAACTACTTTCCCTTGTGTAGAAATCTTTGTCCACGCTTCATTTTCATATTGCAGAAAGGACCCTCTCAGCATGTCTCAAAGCCAGCCAATTATAAATGAAGTGAAACTGGTGGAAAATCTAAAGAGACATTGTGCTATGAGCCACTTCCTGCTGAGCCTCCACAAACTTGTGCTTTGGCTTCATAAATACCCAAGTAAAATATTGTTTTTTTTTTTTTTCACCATCCTTGTGTGTCATACTTTGATATTTCTCTTCTGTGTGACCCCCAAGCTTGCATTTTTACCTCATTTATCAGAACATACTCAGCTCTCATAAATCTACCAGCTTGTTTGCCATTATGCCCAGCCATAAACCCTCAGGTGATCCAAACCTCTTATAGGCGTCAGTGAGAACAACCGATCAGTGTCTGCATGTAGCTTAAGGAAGCACAGCTGAATTTATGACATGTTTTTAATGCAGCCTGTTTAGTTCAGACTTTCCTGCTAGAAAAGCACGTCACCAGGACCTGCATTTCCAGCACAAAGCATAAAATCAGATAGAGCTATACACAGTTTATATGTAAATACATTGCTTATTACTTGGCAACCAAATTATAGGGCTCAGTGCACTGTTTAGCAGTGCAGTTCTGCTAAATAACCTGGGCAAATAAAAACTAATAGTCTCCAACTGACGCGTTCTATTGGCTGGACGGAAATGGGAGCAGTTGGATTGTGCGGTTGATCAGATTAAAATGCAATTGTGTTGGGTGCATCTGCTCCAGTGCTCAGTCCAGCCAGGCTCATGGGAGCAATGTGTCTTGAAAGTTAGATATTAAGTTAGATATTAAGTTAAGTTCGCTCTCTTAGTTCCCTCGCCAGCTGAGGTCCTGTGCAGCCTCCCTTTGTTTGTCATGCCAGCACCACATGAAGTGTTCCAAACAGCAAAATTTACCTTAATTATGTTCAATGTAATACTTTGCAGCTAGATGTTGCTTTTTTAATGCAACTTTTGTAAACAAGACAGCAAAGTTGGGGGCAGAAATGATCATCAAGAACATCTCAACCATTATCCAAAATTATTTGAACCCTATGGGCTAGAAAAGGTTAAATATTTATCATTGACCTTTAATGTCCACTGAAAGGGCAACAAAGATATTTTGAAGTTGAAATATCAAAGAGAAATTTTTGTTTCTGTTAACTTTTAGATGTCCCTGCATGCACCCATTGCGTGTGCCAATCACACTGGCTGTTCTGAATTATGTATGACATGACTTAGCTGTTATTTCATTTTGATTTAAAATTTTATTTGATTTTGTTTTATGATTTAAACAAACAATAAAACATTTATGATAATTTGAAAAGTAATTCAAATTAAAATTTGAGAAAATCGTCTTTCAAGTTTCATTTTACTGACTACTAAATCGTTGCCATCTAGTTGTGAACATAAGGGATAACCCCTAGAAGTACAAGACCTGTGATATGGCTTGTATTTTTCAAAGCTCTGCCACAAAAAGCAAAATGGAATAAAAAGTGCTTGGAACAGTGTATACGTTTTTTAATGCAATTTTCACATTCTTTTGACCTTGTCTGTCTTTTTTGGTAGGCTTATGAATTTTAATTTTGTCTCAACACTTTAGATTTTTCTTACAAAACCTTTTTTTTTTATTTCTTTGCAATGAAAAATTGACAATTTTTTTTATTCATGAAATTGTATTTTTTTTTTCCATTTTTAGGATTGTTGTGGAATTATTGTGTAATATAATGAAAAAATATATCTTAAAAAAAGCTGGGGTTGTACTACAAAAATTGTATCAACCATTGCCGCAAAAATATATAATTTAATATTTAATAAGTTTCAAATATAATTTATTAGAGCAAATTCTAAAGTACTAAAAACGCTCAAAAAGGCACTGGATTTTTAAGGTTAATGATACTAACACACAAAAATTATGACGTCACTTACAGCTTCATAGCAACCAAACTTTTTACCCTAGCAACCACATTTTTGGAATTCTACTGTTGGTTAATTACCATTTATAGAAATAATACATAAATGGGGGTTAGTGCATCTTACTCATAGTGACATTGGTGACATTTTAAATGTCACTTTTACAAGCCAACATTAAGGTTTGCGTGCAAACATTAGCCATCATCTAGTTAGCTTTATAACTCCTCCCTCTCAGTTTTAAAGTCCCTTCTTTTACTTTAGTGTGCAAGGTATAAAGTATAAAGCTGTGTGATCTGTGGTTTCTTAACTGATTTATTTTTTTACCTTTGTGTAAAAGTTTGTGTGTGTGTGTATGTGTGTGTGTGTGTGTGCGTGTGTGCGCATGTTGGCGTGTGTGCACGCGCGTGTGTGCGTGTACATGCGTGTGTGTTTCCTCAACTCTTCAATATTTCCTTCACCTTCTGATCATTGTGTTCCCATTTGCTGCTCTCTCGTTGCTTTTGTTTCTTGCTGTGGGCAATCTTCTGTGCCCTAAGGAGTGTCAGATTTAGTTTAGGGACTATTCTTGTTTTTTAGTATTTTGCTGAAGGAATTGCCAGCTGGTTTTTGTTGTGTATCAATTAACGGAACAGTTTGCCTGCTTCCAACTTCTGGGTCCTTGAAACGGCTTGACGCTATGAAAAGCCTATATGTGACAGTAATTCCTATAATAATGACATATTTACAATAAATCTATGAGACTTGCATGTACACTGACCAGCCACTTTATTAGGTACATACTGATCATTAACGCAAATTTCTATTTAACCAATCACAAGACTGCAGCTCAATGCATTTAGGGATGTCGACACGGTCAAGACGATCTGATGTAGTTCAAACCGAACATTAGACTGGGGAAGAAAGGTGATTGCAGCGAGTTGTAACCTGGCATGTTTGTTGGTCTGATTATTTCAGAAACAGCTGATCTAGTGGGATGTTCACATATCCAAACCATCTCTGGGGTTTTACAGAGAATGGACCGAAAATGAGAAAATATCCAGTGAGTGGCAATTCTGAGGTCAGAAGATAATGGGCAGACTAGTTTGAGCTGATAGAATAGCAAAAGTACTCCAATAACCACTTTTTACTATTGTACCTTGAGGCGTTTGGGTGACAGGAGTGGCACCCAGTGTGGTCTTCTTCTGCTGTCAGCTAAGAACAGGAAACAGAGGCTACAGTCTGCACAGGCTCACCAAAATTGAATAATAGAAGGTTGGAAAAACGTTACTTAGTCTGATGAGTCTCGATTTCTGCAACAACATTCGAATGGTAGAATCAAAATTTGACATCAACAAATATAAAAAAAAAAAAAAAACATGGATCCATCCTGCTCTGCTTTGTATCGACAGTTCAGGCTGCTGGTGGTGGTGGGATACACTTTAGCCACATTAGTACCAACCAATCATTGTGTCAACACCACAGCATACCTGAGTATTGTTGCTGACCATGTCCATCCCTTTATGACCACAGTGTACCAGTCTTCTGATGTCTACTTCCAGCAGGATAATGAACCATGAATCATCTCAGGCTGGTTTCTAGAACATGACACAATCCCCAGTTGTCAATCCAGTAGAGCACCTTTGGAATGTGGAAGAACAGGAGATTCTGATCATGGATGTTCCAATTTTGCCAATATGAACCAAACTCTCTTAGGAATTTTTCCAGCACCTAGTATCTGAAGGCAAATTGGGGTCCATCATGGTACTAGCAAGGTGTACCTAGTAAAGTGGCCGGTGAGTGTTTGAGCAGAGATGAATTAGCTGTAAACAGGCGCTTTACAGCTCTTCTAGTATTAGTAGAAGAAGTGACTTGGAAAACAGCGCCAACATCAGTTCACCCATACGAAATGCATGTGCTCGTCATAAAAACCTGATGCACCGAATCCTCGGTAGGTGAAACTCATTATAATGACTGTTTACTGTATATGTTTGGATGAATTCGAAATTCTGCCGTGCTATTTAAGGTGTTTCTTTGCAGATGGAAACTTTGTGCAGTGTTGAGTAGGTACAGTAGGTGCAATGCACATGATCAGGAGTGTTCATTTTACAGTCTCACAGCAGCAGGGTTATTGCACAGAGCTGGACAAAATACAGTAAAATCACCAGTGTAAAAACGGCAGTGTAAAATAAAAATAACTCCCGAAGTGTTGGATTAACAATACAGTGTTAAAAAGTACACTTTGCCAGTGTAGATTATGGGTGTAAAATTACGGTATATGATTTTACATTTACACCTGAAAGTGCAGAATAAAAGCACACAAAAATCTCCGCCCACAACAACTTCTGCCTCGAGGAGAGACAATGCCATTTTCTCTGGTGATGGAGAAGTCTTACACCCTATGCCCTAAGTGTTACGTTTTACCACTTTGTAATGACTTCAACCAGTGTACTTTTTACACCCGATAGATTGGGGCCATATATGATCTGAGTAGTGTTAAAATGAACAATTTAAGTGTTGGATTGACTCACTGCTAAACTCACTGCGAGTTGCATTCAATTTGATCCACATTAGAACTGTGTCATTGGTAAAGGAACGGTACACTTTTATTCACCAAACTGCACAACCCTCACATCTGTCTTTCAATTATCTTTGTGACAAAAAGCCCTTCATTATTGGCACAATTCATACTTTTGTAACTGAATGCAGGTTGTGCTATTGTCCATCTTGAGTGTCCCCGTGTAACAAAAATGCACCTTCTGACCTTTTCTCATCCAGCATCTACTAAATCTAATACAAATGGAGCTTCTGGGTTGTAGCTACCAATCGGCGTAGCTCTGTCTTAATAGCTTTCTTGTTTTCTCTCTGGCAGTACAATCAATGGCTAAACAGTCCACTGAACTGAATTAGCCGACTGTGTCTATCTGATATGTTTTAAAAAGCCACTATCACAACCTGCTACATGAATATTTAGCCTGTTTGACCACAGCAAAATCAATGTTCACCTTTTACACATCACATGTGTTGGCACTTGGTTAAAAACAAAACAGCAATTATTCTCATCGCCTGTGTCAAATGCAAAGCCACTCCACTGCACATATCGGGGAAACATCATGCGATAATTGCAGGGTTTGCCTGAGCACTGAATCCTTTCCATAACTTACGTTCATTTCCCTCTTGCTCTCTTTATGCTCATAATAGTATGTTTAAAGCATTACCCACCAGGATTGTCGTGCTGGTGCTACACATTTCCATAAACACACACTAGTTTAACTATATATTTACAGAGAAGCATTACTGTTTATGGCCAGGAGGGGGAGCCTTTATGCCTATTATAGAACCGGGTTGAAGTCACAGAACCACCCAATCATCAAACCACTCAGCTCTTCTGTCACACACTCATCGCCCCATCTTTCTTTTCATACCCGCCTCTCCTCTCCTTTTGTCTCCTGTTTCTTCCTGTCCTTCATAATCTGTCAGTTTCTTCCTTTCACTCGATGATTTGTGTGTGGATTGCACTCTAGCTGCTTCTGATTGGAAAAAGGCTTTTGATTCATCCCAATGAGTTCAATAAGGTAATTTAGAAGACAAAAAAAGAACATTGTCCTGACTGGCCACGCACAACGTTCAACATGCTGTCACCACCACGACCACCATCATCATCATTTGAAAATCTGTGCTTCTCTTCAACCTTTCATCCTTCTTCACACTCTTCTCTCTTTCACATTTAGTCACTTTTCCTTGCCATTATTCACCCAGCCGTTTGCATTTTCTCTCATTCTTCCAGCTTCTTCCACTTCCTCTGTATTCTGTCAGTTGCACCCTCTCTCTCTCTCGCTCCCGGGGGTGAGGAGCTGACTTCTATAATTACCCAAGTGTCTGTGAAATGAATCATTGGGTGGGTGATTGAGCTGCATGATGGGAAACATCCATCCTGAGACGAGCGAGGCAGTGTGCTATTCCTTCACCACATCTTCTCCACACTTTCCTCTCTGAGGCTCCTTCTACCTTGGAGTCTACCGGCACTTAGGAGTAGTGAGTTAATTTGCTCCCAGACTTTTATGAAATGACACTCATGTGTTCATCAGTTTGACCGTTCGGTAGGACTGTTTCCATCGGAGTGCTTCCAGATCTGATTTTTGGATGCTCAGTGAGACGGCATGTAAAATACACATCAGTCATGGGACACTGGGTGACAAACGTTTGGGATATTGTGCGCTCAACTAAGCGTGTGAGCTAAGCATTTCTTGTTAAGAGGTACGGAAGGTTCAGTGACTGATCCTCGGTCTTCTGCTTCTTCAGGATTGGTTCCTGATTCGTAGGACTGTTTTTTAAATAGAAGAGACAGGGATTGTCACATGCAATTAAAATATTTTGGTGTATTAACTTATATTAGTGTTTATATTAGTAATAGGTCACTATTTTTAGGTCCTTCTTGCCTGAAGACCTCTACACTCCGATCCGAATTAAGATTTGCACAAATCTTCAGATGGCTTTTTAGCATGGTACTGTTCTAATGGGTCGAGGAAATATTAATGCAATGACACTCCCTGCCTAAAGATGGCATTAATGGTACAAGAGATACCAATGACTCCTAAAGACAATAGTGCGCCACAAATCCTCTCCTTTCTCTAATTTTCTGTAATCTTTTTGGCATTTGTCAAACAGCTAGCTCCCACCACCAGTTTAAACTGCTTGACGTCCACGATTATCCTCCTTTTTCCCACTTCCTGTAGGTAATCTCTATGAAAATGTGGGATGATTGCCACCAACTCTCACTTGCTACTCACATCAACAAAATGGTCATTCTCATGGTGAAAAAACAATCCAATTTGGCAGTGCCAAACTCTTTTTCATAGGCACCACTCGTTTGGTTAGACGTGAGCTCCCATTGACATGGTTTTCATTCACGGCACGCTATTGCACAAAACTTTGAATCAAAAATGTGGATCCGTGTGTAGAAGTGACAAACATTGACCACAATGTTTCTTAAGCTACTAAAGATCAACCCTTAACCCAAATCTAACCCTAACCCCACAGTAGAATTTTGATGATATTCTATATCAAAATCAAGGTGGCTGTATGCGGACCAGGTACCAACTGGTTCATATGAATGGGTTGATGTCGTACAGAAAGGTGTAACAGCAGGTAAAACCAGAATTTAATATTTCTCTTTTGTTATATTTTGGCTAAAACTGCATTACAAAAAAAACAAACAAAAAAAACTTTTTTTTTTTGTTGAAAGACAAAAAGTCTTTGGCAGGAAATAGAGTTTTTTTTTTCCATGTGGTCTCCCATCATGGCACTATCTAGGCTCAGCCTTTCTCACCTTCACCGAGGCAATCAGCCCGTGGCTGTTCAAACATATTTCAAATATTCTTATATCTATGTTTTATCAGGTTTTATTAATTTATATTCTATCCAAGCTTTTGTAGAAGGTCCTTTGTGTCTCCCACAACTACGATTTACTGGAAGCCCTTCGTCAGAGCTGAATTTTTGTAGGGTTAACAATAGTGGTGTGTTGTTCGTGAACAGAACAAATCTTTACAGAGACTTGTGAGGAACTTGTCTTCCCTTCCCAGTGAACGCTTCATTTTCGGCATCTCTCGGCGATTGCTCTCCCACCTAGACACTTTTCAACTTGTTCATATAGTTTAAAAGAGATGTTCATTTAAATGTATTTAACACTGTGTTTTGCCTAAATTAAAAACTTAAGATAATTTTTTTCACTGCACATGGTTGGCATTGAAACAAATGACCCAATCTTGATGTTTCAGAAGTATCAGAGGAACTGTTTAGTTTGTGTTGATGATCAAAAGGTACAAGTAAGCTAGTTTAATTTTCCTTATTACCGTATTTCGGTTTTGAGGTCTTCATCATAACAATTTGCAAGTAATCTTGTTTTGGAATTAAGAAAGAAAATAATTATTTACGAATAATAAGAACAAATCAATCAAAGAGTAGTTATGTTTAGTGATCAAGAGTCAAAAGAATGATTCACCAAAATGAACAAAACTTCCCATCGCTAATTACACAAAGACTTCATTCTCAAAACTCCATTTAAGGGGTGAACAGATGTTTCGAAATATTTAAATAACTTCAACAACAACATTATAGAGGGATTGCTCAATTGGTATATCTTGAGAAAATATCCTGATATACACAAATCCCACTAAATGGCATTTTGTCCATTTGGTAATTCCCTAAATGTCCACTTTAGAACATCTTACATGAACAATTCCTTCCTTAGTTTTTATTCAAGGTCGGGAGGTGTGGGGTTAGACTAGCTCTGATTGCATCTGTATTTTAGTCGTCTGAGTCCATTTAGAGATGTACAAACTTGTAAATCTGCTTCTACCTGAACTCACAAAAAGTAAAACTTAACGGTTGATGCATTTTCATCTACATTTAACATGTCTTTATCTTTTGAGGCTGCATTTCACAAACCACAGCCCCCCATCAGAGCTGATAGCTCACTGCGTCTGTGAAGCCAAATGGTAAATTACTGTGAAGCTGCCTCTCTCCGTCCAGCTCTCGAGGCTTCCTGCTTTGATGTCTGAAGCCTTCTCTGCTTCTGTGGAGACGGCGAGGGAAAGAGCAGGGGTTTATGGGTAAAGCCTCTCTGAATCTGGTGCCTGGAGAGTTGCTTTGTGGTGATACCAAGATGACTGGCGTGACAAAGTCAGCAGGACAGCAGACACAGGCCTCAAAGGAACGTTAGTACAATGATTGTTTAATTAGCCTTTCTTTAATGCTGGACCAAAACACTGCTTGGCACACTTTGCTATAATGGATCATTCATGGAGACACACACTGTGTTGCGGAAGAGATTGCTAGCTGACTGTTTTCAGTTGCACTAATGACATTTGCATCCTGCTCTTTTTGTAATGCCTGCTTCTTTGACCTTCTTGAACACTGGCGGAATTCTGATATATATTCGCAGCCTTGCACTTATCGATTCAATTCTTCAATCACTGATGATGGAGATAGCTGGAGCTGGCAAGATCTGGTGTAAACCCTTCTGATGAGAAGCTATAGGTATAGGTTGCTGAGCCTTTTAAAGAGATGGTGATTCACTTTCTTCTCTTTAGCCTCAACTGTCGACAATGGCACATCATAGATGGCCAATAACCACATTAGTCTTGGTAACAGATTGTGTGGAAGAGCCATGCCTTGAATTCACCAGCTACCTTTGATCCCTCAATCTTTCTCAACCAGTTGTTTGTTTGTGTCACCATCCTGGTGACAAATTCATGCTGCCATACACATTTTACGTCAAAAAGTTTGTATTTATAGATCACACAATATCAGGGAGTACCCTGGTAAAACAAAACAGAAAAAAGCCAACAGCTGAGGATTGGTTAGCTAGTTGGGACTAGTAGATACATTCACAAAATGGGTGTGGGGTCAGTTTGTGCGTTTAACGTTTGAGAGTAGTGCTGTGTTTCACTTACTGTTATTTTGTTCCACCTACAAAGCCACTATGACAAAACCCAATGCCTGAAGTGACAGGTTAAAAAGTTTGTATCACTTTTAACCTCCGCTAAATTCAATCTAATTTAGTTTTTTATCTCGTGTGAGGAGTGGAGTAACACATTTAGAGGAAGCACACAACATTTGCAAATCCTCCTTGAACACTCATCTCACCACGTTCAAACCTTTGTTGTTTTAAATTTGCCATATTGACTCTGCAGGTGGAACAAAATAAGAGAAATTCAACACAAAGACTGTCTGCACATCTGTTTCATGAAGGTCTCTACTGACCCCATATAGCTGGAGAACTCTCTACTACGTCTATGAATGTTATCTCTACAACTTTTTGGGTCCCCCTCATATATTTGGACATCTTAATTCCATTCATGAGCTGAACAAAACCTGGCAGAATCCACAAAAATGTCATAAGGTGCAGGAAGGTGAGAAGAGAGCAGTGAGTTTTGGAAGGCAGGCAACTCCCACCAAGCAGCAGACATGATGGAGGAGGAAAGTAGATCCTTGTATGGGAAATATTGTCTTTCTATAAAGACAACAGGAGCTTTATAAAAGATTTGCAAGTGATTAGACCTGCTTGTGTGTCTCTCTTAGACCATCTTTACTTTGAATAATCAGCCATTATAAACATTTTAAAAGTTACTGTGGATCAGATATTGGAGCCTTGTGATATAGTGGTTTTGGTGAATATCTAAAATCTAGTGATTTACTGTTTGGGTAATTGGTGTGATTTTGCTTTATGGAACATTTGTCTTCCTTTGCACTCCTTCTGAACTTTCTTCATCACTACCTTTTCCGCAACATGAGCTAGTTCTTGTAAACATTGACCAAACTCTGCTTAATCCGTTTCGACTCTCTCTCTACTTTTTTTTTTAGAGGTTTGATGATATTAGCACAGAGTTGTTTTAAAAATATGGTTTTGTAATTATTCAAAGGGCTTTCCTGTCCATTTAACAAGGAAGTACAGTTGCTACACTATTACAACGGATTTTCTCCTCAATTGTGACTTTTGATTAACAGACACCTCATCTGCTTGACGTCTGAGCCTGACTCTGTAGAGTTTAATGCACCTCTAGCTTTCCTGATTTATAGCAGATTGTAGAGCAGTTCTCACCTGTCGACTGTGTGGAGGAAGCATGGAAAGGAGGTGGGCTGTGACATCTGTGTCTTGAGCAGGAACTGAATGAGTGGGAGCAGAGCCTTGATGGCTGTGTCGCCTTCATGACCCTTTAAATAGGTCCGGGTGACTGGATGATTTACTCTGTTCCTCCTGGAGCTTCACAAATAAACTGCCCTTCAAATTCCAAGAAAGCATAGTGCGGGGCTAATAGACGGATTTGTAAGGAAAATTGCTTCATGGGACATTGTATGATAATATTTTATGACGAGCATCTAAAAAGAAGATTAAGGTCCATCAAGCTTTCTGTTATTTTTTCTTAGTTTGTTTTAGAGTTCTTAGTCTAAGCAGGGAATCAGAGACGTTGTATTCCGTGGAACTATCCTCCTACTTCTCGGGTGGAAAACATAATCATTCACACCTCAGTGTTTCTCTCGAATGTCCATGGCCTTTCCCAGTGCAACTTCCCGATTAGACCTGCCTGAAAAACCTACCAATCAGAATTTTCGGTCTAAAGTTTTGTGTGATAACACGCCTCGGTCAACTATGGGCGCCATCGGTTTTCACACTTCACACATCTGACCAAACGAGTGGTGCCAATCAAAAACTTTCGGATTGCCATATCGGTCCCATTTTTCACAAGGAGAACAACCAATGAAAGCTTTTGATGACATGAGTCGAACTCGCTCTTCTCAAATTTTCATAGAGACTTACAGAAAGCAGGAAATTAATTTTGCGCCACAAATCCTCTCTTTTCTCCACAATTTAGTTAAACAGCTTCCTGTGATCAGCCACCAACAGAATAAACTATTCTATATCCATGATTTTTTTTATGTGTTCTTTGATTTCTTCTTTGTCGTCATCCTCTTACATGATTTCCTGTTTGCCATGTGTTGCACCACAAATGCCATCTTCAGGCAGGGAGCGTCATTGCATATATATTTCGTAGACCCAGATGAAAAGCGCTCTGCTGAGAAGCCATCTGAAGCCTTTAGGTACCCATAAGACATTATCAGAGCCCCATCAACTGGCAGCCAGAATCTGATCCATTCCCTCATGACCATGAACAAGTCCCAAGAAACTAAAAAGAAGTGACAAGCCAGAGTTTCTTGTTGAAAAGAGAAAAAACAGTAAGCTTTGCCTTAAAATGCACTGAACGATAGTTGCTAGTCCTTGTGGAATGCACTGGGGATTCTGAAAGGAACAGTTTTGATTGCTTTCTTTAATTCCACATAAAAGTATGGACCTATTGCGGAAACTCCCAAGAACTTAATTTCCGAGCTCGGGATAGTCTTTCACATGGAAGCTGTCATTGTAATTGCTACAATGAAATCACATAAGCCTCAGACTTTCTGGATATGTCTCAAGATATAGTTCTAGATCTAAATGGAATCATTGTACAACAATTTCATCTACAACTGAAAAATAAGTAAACATTGAAATCTTACTATGTTGCTACTTTTGGTTTTCATTCCCTCGCACCTGTTTATTTTTCACTGGCCATTATTTACATTTTAAACTGATGCATTAAACCACTGTATAATAGCAAACACATTGGCTTTTTTCCAAACAGATTATTCTAAAGACCTTCAAAACATGAAGCGCAATGACAGCACGAAATGATTTGGCCCATTTATTTTTCATAAGTGCATCAGTTTTGAAAGCATTATTGCAGATATTGTCATCTGCCCATTTATTATTCATTCCAGCTGTATATGACAACTGCTTTATGAGTTTTATGCAGACCAGGCCCAGAGAAAACCAACAATGCACTCAGACTGTTGTTGTGCCCCCTGTTCTTATTGCTGAAGTGTGGAGTTGCCATGGGCAAGTTGAGGGAGTGTGGAAAGACTGCTGAGGATTTATTAAATTTGGAACAGGAAGTGAATGTCTCCCTTCTCGTGACTGAGCACCACAGGTTATGTTTCGGAGGGGCAGCATTCAATCATACCAAGATTGGGGTTTTGTGCTTGAGGTGCAAAGGCTTGCTCTGTGACTCTGACTGCGGGCGGTAATTATGGAATGTGTCTCTTGTTGTCACAGAGCCCACGAGATGGTGGTCAGCCTTCGACAAAAAGCTTGGAAGATTAGACTACTGTGTGAAAAACATTTCCTGTTGAAATTTCACATCTTAAGAATGGAATCCATTACTGTTCTTTTTAAAGCAACTTACAAAGTGACATTTTTGAGGGAATGTTCTGTTAATGTCTATTTCCCATTCCACATTCCCCTTCCTTTTGAAATGAGTGCTGAGGTTATGAACTGGAATTCTTTAATCCTCTGTGAGTCTTCTCTGTAACAATTATGTAACATTAGGGGTGTAACAAAACAATTATATAGCATTAGGAGTGTAACAACATTAGGAGTGCTTCTAGTCACTTCTGAAACTTCTTTACCATGTCTTTTTATATTTGTTAATATTTACCAAGAAATAATGATCATTTAATCAATTTTCAAATGAGAAACATTATAAAAACTTTCCCTCATCTACCTTAGATTAAAAGAGATGACTTAATGCAAACTTTTGAGCTGCTCCCTAGTAAATGGATGATATTAAATA
Organism: Danionella cerebrum; assembly: GCA_007224835.1. Taxonomy (NCBI): domain Eukaryota; kingdom Metazoa; phylum Chordata; class Actinopteri; order Cypriniformes; family Danionidae; genus Danionella; species Danionella cerebrum. The sequence continues at coordinate 69,590 of SRMA01026737.1, forward strand.
TCCTATCCTTCATAGCTTTGTGGTCTCAAAACTTTTTAAATTCATTTTTGATTAAACCAATGTTTTAAAATATTATATATCAATGCACAGAACATTTCCTTGTGTACATTTTTGATACTGAAATAAATTACCTAATCTCAAAATCTTTATCTCATCTAGATCATAGATCTGACGTTTTGTTTAGTTGTTAAAACATTCGCAACTATTTTCCATTGATTTATCTGTGTTTTGTGTCTCACCATTATTGACCCTCAGCCTCATTAATTGGTGTATTGCCTATTAAAAGACATAGTTTGTGTAGAATTTGTGATTATTGACATTTTTCATGTGATATAACTTAACACCTGCAAATTGTTAATTTATTAGACGTAATTATTACAAAAAGTTTGCACATATTCAGATAGTCGCGATTACACATTTTGACAAACAGTTTAATGCAGGGATCTATGATTTTGCCAGGCCCTGTAAAATACTGGATAGTAGTCAGCACCAGACATCAGAAGGAAATTAAATAATAGTCAGAAATAACCCAAGTCTTAATTGCATTTCAACCAACCGCTCTCTGTGTGTAAATAAATAATTGAATGTGTTGGCAGTAAATCTGAACTTGTGATTTTGTACAAATAATTCCTTGCCGGCAGTGTTTCAAACAGCATATGACAAGAGTAAAACAGACTTGTCATAGGCCCTCCTTCCTCTTCGGTCTGTTTCCATTCAGCAGCACAAGTGTAATAGCCAGAAATTGGTATTTGAAATGCCAAACCATGTGCTTCATTACTACAATGTCTCCTGTGGTAATAAATAGGTTAAAAAGGGCAGGAAGTGGGATTGAAACTCTACGAAAAAGACTTGCCTATAAAATAATGACTTTAATCTAATTCCAGGGATCATGTGGCTCCTTTGAAAGTCATTAGTGGGCTGTGAGTGGCATGAACCTCGTTGTCCAGAGGAGGCAAATGAGCATTGACTGTACATTTTTCTTAAGTGCAATGTGTAGGCTTTAATTTATTTCCCCGAGTCAGGCTGGCAGAACAACGTGCTGGGGGAGAGTGTTAATACAAAATGATCACATTTTCGCTCATAGTCAATATCACCAGCTGACAGTCACCCCTGATTTTTCATCTGAAGCTGTACAAGAGCCGGAATGAAATGTGGCCGCCTCGTGAAGGGTCCCTCTGAGCAACTCAAGAAGAGAAATATATATATATATTTTTTTTTTTGCCATTTATTGATTGGAGCAGCTCAAGCAGAAAGAAAGAGAAGTGTGACTTTAATATGTTGTGGAAAAAGCAGACAGAAAAAATACTTGTCACATATCCTGAAATTTGAGTAAGCAACAAAGCCAAAGCAAGGGGCCAACAGGTCTGCTGTCTTTCTGAAGTTGACTGCTTGTCACACTCTCACTGCTAAAGTGAGATCAAACCTTTCCCTGCTTTGAGTTCCAGCCTCAGAAAAAGATTTCAGGCAGCATGGAGTGTGTTAAGCTCTGAAAAAAAAGAAATGCGGATTTGGTACCTAAAAATAATGTAACATTGCCTTCAAGGTATTTATAAAATTACGGTAGCTTTCTAGTCAAGTAAGAATATGGGAAAATGTGTTTATCATCATTTTAACCTGGATAAAAACGTGGTAAACCTTGCAAATTATTTCCTAACTCTTGTAATATTGGTTTAAAACAAAAAATATCAAAGCTAATAACCATAGTTTAGGTTATTGAAAGGAGTTTTGGCAGATATATTTTTAATGGAAGTTTAAAAAAGTCTAAGTTCATGAGCATAAGTGGCGGGTATGAAAGTAGACCCCCCCCCCCCATAACTGATGAAGTGGAGGAAAGTGGGAGCGGTGACACTGGTTCGGAATAGGTAGGGAAGAAAAGGAATGGACTAGCTTATAAAGAAGTGGGTTTATGGAACAATTGAAGTGGGCGTCAAATACAGATTAACCATTGCCGAAAAACGTTTGGCAAACTGTTTTTAATGTCAACTTTTTTTTTCTAAATAATTATTGTGCCTTGTGAATTTAGCTAAAACGAACCATGGACTCATCAAATCTATCATCGAATCGACTCATCGAATCAAATGATCAAGAATCATTTAGTTGTTACATTTGTAAAACAACCAAACCTCTTAAGACGGTTTTATGATAAATTATAGCAAATGCTGTACTTTTGAGGCATATTTACTCCTCCAGTGCTAAGATAGTTTGGTTATTTTAAGAAACATTCACAGAAGTTCTAAACAATGTATTGTCAACATCGAACAACCCACTCAGACATGCACAGAACTCAGTTTGAAACATGTCAGAGTTGACACGGATCACACACATTCCCTCAGCCGTCTTTGTGATCCCATAGCTTGGGGAACAAGAGGTTAAAGAATACAGGTCATGAGGAGGCGAGGGTGTCAACAGCACACACGCATCTCATAGAAATGTTTGACATGGATTGATCCTCACCAGTGTTGCACACCAGAGAGATCAGGGCTACACGGGAGACATCTTTTCTGTGTTTTGTAGATGAGAGAGGAGGGAGACTGCTGAAGAAAGAGTGAGAGAGGGCATAAGAAAAGAAAAGTTGAAAAACAGCCAGAATAACATAGCTGTCAAGTTGGAGGCAACAGGCCACGAGGAAAAAAAGCTGACTAAAATGATCCTCCCCCAAACTTTAGATGTATAATCTGCATTCCCCTCGTGTCTTGTCATTTTAGGTTTATAGTCTCCTGTTTTATGTTGTAGTGTAAATATTCCGAGAATTGCTTTTAAGGATTGTTCGATTACCACATTTTTCGCTGTATAAGACGCACCGGCATATAAGATGCACCCAATTTTAAATGAGGAAGATCTAGAAAAAAAAGATTCTGAACCAAATACTGTAGTAAAATATTTTATATCAACTGTGTAAAAGTTAACAGCAGTTTAAGAACAATTATATGCCAAACATGTAACATGAACAGTCAGTAAACAGTAAAAGTAACAAAAAAAGGTAGTAATGTTTCATACCTGCTCCTTACGATCCGCGCTATGGTGGGATCAACGAGCAGAGATGGGCGATGACGTCAGCGTGCACTGCCAGGTGTACAACTACAAATATGGCCGACGGCTCCAGAGCGTGATGGGAATTTTCCTATATAATACTACCATCTAGTGGTCATTTAGAGAAATGTAATTTGAGAAACTTTTAAGAGCACACGTCATAGTTCAGTCCCGCCCTTCTTCCGCCGCTTGTCTTACTTTGCAAGGCTCAAGGTTCTTCTTCCAATGCGGATAACGTGTGTAGGAAATGCGTTGAGACTGCTAAATCTTTACAATAAATAGCCGCATTTACTGTGTTCTCTCTCAAACGGTCTCCATTGTTTATTATTAATTGAGAAGGTATATTTTTACCATAACAGGAGCTAGGCTGAAGCCGCGGCCTCACTTACGCCTCTCTTATGACTGTGACCGCCCTCCGCTCCGCGGCGCTCTGCATTTGCCGTATAAGACACACCAACTTTTATATGGCGAAAAATACGGTATTTAAGTATATTTTAGGGAAACCAGGCAGGCTCTAATGCCATAGTAATGAGTTTTTTTTCAGTCTGTGCTCTTTTTGATACTAATGATACAGCGTTTTCATATAGACTAAACAAATGTGTGATGGTCTTCAATGGACGCTCACATTTACTGTGTATGAAAATGTGTAAAAGAGATAAACGAGATCTATGACAGGGTTTCCTGGTCCTGGCACTACAGAACCATCATTCAAGTTGCTAAAGTGTGTTTAAAATTTATACTGTGGAAATCAGTGGTAGGATCTCCATAACCTGGTCCCATGTGAAGAGCTTTTAGTTTGCCTGACTGCCCACCCTGTAAAGATGATTATTTTCCATTGAGACCATGATTGTGTTCATCTCAGGAGGTTACATCTCGCAGCGGGCTTCCTCAGCTTCAGCCTCAAATGGGTGCTTGACCTTTTGGGAAGCTGTTTCTTTTGTTATGTGCCTTTGACTGATCATCTGCATCTGTGTCCATTTGCCTCGTCAACCCTTCATGTCCACTGGATTATTTCACCTCATGGCTATTACTGAGATCTCCAACACCTAAAGATATTTTGTTTTGGGTGCACCTTGTTTTTCAACCCCTTTTTCTTTTGATCAAACCCATTCTAACATTCTTACCTCTTTTTCAGCTTCAAAATGATTTGTGAAAACTGCAAACATTTAAGAGTAACCACACAGGGACACATAATATGTAAATGTAGAATTTTCTCACAATCGTTTTTGCAGATACAGCCAAAGTTGTTACGACTTTGAGATGATGAATTATAAAATTCTGTTAGGTCTGGAGACTGGTTGGTCCACTCTCTGACTTTAATTTGATTTTTTTTACTGTAACTTGGCCATGTGTTTATAGTCATTCCCCAGTAATTTCCATTCATGGACCATTTCCATTGTCCCATGCGAAGGAAAGTGATTCTCACTGCAGATTTGACGATACACATCTCTGTCCATTTTCCTGTAATGCTGTCCAATTTTTACAAAGTCCTCTTTGTTTACAAAAAAATCCAAAACATTTATCCTCGTGCAAACACAGCGAAGTCATTTAATTCCCAACAACTTGATATTGAGTTCTGTCGATATGCTTTCTGGAACAGTAGGACGTTTTGGCTATAGCAGCATATCAATCAGTGTTTTCGGTTACCAATTGTTTTCTTGGTGACTATGTTCTTAGTTGCCTTAAGATCATTGGTAAGCTCATCCTGTGTGCTTCTGGATTGATTCTTAACTATTCCCATGATCTTTGATACTTTACAACATTGGAGAAGTAGACTGTGGAAGATTAAGGGGGAAGTTTCATGTTTTTTTCTAAGCAGATAGTCTCACCAAGTTCGAAAATTCGATTGATCAGCTTCCATCCAGCTTATATTACTTTTTCCTGGCTGGAAATGCCTGGAACATTATGGCTAGGAAGGTCCAGTGTCCCCCCAATGACCTTTTCACCCTGACAAGGAAATTTATTTGACCTTTGAGTTTGTATCCTTTTGGTGCTGACCCAAAGCTGATGACAATAAGTGGGGAAGGGATGGATTGACAAGTTAATCTTAGGCATTGATATTTGGTTCAATCCAAGTGATCCCTTACTAAAGTCGAGTTTTTTTTGTCGTTAACTGGTTGTGAGATATTTGGCATGATGAATGTCTGGAGCTGTCTGCCACTCAGAATCTTGTTGTGTGAAATGTGCTCTCACTGTAAATAACATCAGCCATTTCCTTGAACCAAAAACGGCAATATCAACAAGGCTTTTGGTTCACAATATTAACAAGGGTTTTGATAGAACAGAGCTTAAATTTGAAAAAAAAAAAAAAAAAAACCTTGCATACTCCCGTTTTTGATAATCCTGGTCTTGTTTTGAAGTCAGTTCTCCTGAGTGTTTGGTTGCAAGATGTTGTCTGAGAACATGGACAAAGTTGTCTGTAATTCTTCCTAAAGTCACTCAGTGTGAAATCCCGTTTCTGATCTATTGTGCACTTTGAATTCAGCAACAACCAAATGCTGCCACAGACAGTCATGCAGTGTGAAAAGATCTGTGACACGACTGCTCTTAAAATCAGGCAGTCTGAACTCAGCATAACATGTAAACAATGAGTTCAGTCTTGCTTGATGCTTCTGATTGGATTTATCTGTCTGCAAATTAAACGTTTGAAGGAGGTAAAAAGATTATCTCTATGTATTCATTTAAATCGCATTAACAATCTGAGATAATTCTAAGCTGTATTTCACACCTATATATGCTAAGATATGCATAGTTATTAATATGTAAATGATAGATTTTCAAGAAATGTCTGTTTGCCATTAAAAACAAAACATATCTTGCATGTATTTAAGTCTTTATTTGATTAAAAAGGATGTATAAAGGATTTATATTACAAAAGCTGTCCATTTAAAGAACCTTTTGAAAATAAAGGTGGAACTTTTGTCATTTTACAGAAATCCGGATGCACCAAAAATGATTTAATAAGAAGATACAGGTAGATTTTATCCTACAAATAAACATTATCTATGGCAATCTTTTTTATAAAGAAGTGGATGTGTAGTCACAACAAAGAGTCGATTCACCTGTGTATGTTCTCTCTAAAAAGAACAAGCTTGTTTAATTTTCCACCATGACAATCATGAGCTGGATGTTTACATGTTTACTGTTGGCATAATTTGGTTTACCTTGCCATTCCCTCAGACAGCTTGGAAGACAGGCTTCATTTGAGAGGAGGGAGATGGAGGACAGAAAAGATTTAGAGAGCAAGTGAAGCTTCTCTAATGGGCCACACATCTGTCGAGAGGGTCCTTCCATGCTGCATGAATTAAAAAAAAATGTTAAGCACCACATCACTCCCTTAGGTCATTAGATATGGATCAAACACCCACCACGAACAGTCTGTTGTACCGCTCAGTGTCTGTAAATGCTCGATGACTACAACCATTAGGGCCAGAAATGAGAGCATGCCCGCACTTATGCGGAAAGTTCATCCAAAATTAACATTTATTCACCTTTTTTACCCTCAATTGCTTAAATGTGTTCTGTGGAAAACAAAGTAAAGGCATTTTAAATTAAGCGAAAGGCAGCATGCAATATTCAACTTTTTTTTTTTGTGTGTGTGTTTTAGTTCAGGAAGAAACTCAAACAGGAAGTTGAGATGACGGTGATGCAGAGCTTTCATTTTCAGGGGCAACTATCCCTTCATCATCCCAGATGGGAAGGTGGAGAATGACATCACTGGTACACGTTACTTATGACAAATTAGCCTATTAGCAAGTTTGGGGTGCTTGATAGAGTATCATTGTTTTATTTTAGGGAGATGCTCATGGTGATGGAGTGTCTTGTATTATGGGAAATAGAAGCTAGTGTGATATATAGTATCTCCTTTAGGTGCCGAAATAAAAAAAAATGGCTTCAAAAATGTAATTTGTCCCTGTGTTTAGAACCGAAAAAGCAATGCCAGATATTGGGTTTATTAGCACTCTTTAAAGCTACAGTACATTAATTCCACTTCCACCAGGCGGTCATAAACATCGATAAACTGTTAGCAGCGTCCCATATATTTTAACAACAGACCATATGTTTTCAAGCACACAGCTTTGTTGCTTGCTGCAATGCTAAAGTACGAAGTACGGCTTTACTTGGCTCGAGCCATTTCATCCAATCTATTCATAGTGTGTGTAAATAACCCACGTCTAAAATTACAGTTTTGTTGGGACATTCACACCAAGCATCAGAATGAATATATCCATTTTAAAAACCACTTTTGTCCTACTCTACTCCCTAACAAAAGTCAAGATCCTGCTAAGTTGTACTGGAATGTAGAAAGCAGTTCATGGATTTATTAGAACTCCAGCACATTTTGTAAAGCTTGCCAACTCATATTTTATGTTTCTAATGCACCATCAAACATGCTTTCGACGTCGTTCCACCTGCTCCAGCTCACTTAAGAGTCTTAAGAGTCAATTCAAGCCTAGGATTTGTTAATAGTGTATTACTTGGCTTTGGCTCATTGTGTTACTGGAGTTTTCTTCATCAGGGCAGCAGCCCGCCATTCTTTGAAATTACAAAAATAACTTTTTTATTAGTTAGTAGTAAGTTAGTAAGTACTCACAAGACCTTAAATATAGCACATAATGGATGTTGTCTAAAACAATGACTATATTTGACAAATTTACGGTTCAAACCCTGAACACTCTTATGAATAAGCTTTTAAAAGACTGTATTTTAAGAAAAAATAGTGCTGTGGGTAATTTACAAATTGACTGTATGTTTCTTCAAAAATAATTGCTATTAAATAGCATAATTTGTGTTACCACAACTTTATGTTTAAATGCAAACAGGAATGTAACAGGAAAATACACCTTGTAACATATTAAAATAAATATTATTAATTTAAAACAAAATAGACTGATAATAGCTGGAATGTTTATTAAAGAACTAGAAGGAAATTAAGTTAGTTCATCAAGGAGATGGTGATGATGACAATAATGATTTTGGTGATGAAAATAATTATGATTACGTGATGACAATAAAACAATAACGGTTATTAGTATGACAAGGACAATGATGATTCCTCGATGGCTCCTTATGACAACTACTGCTGCAATAAGTCCAGCACTTTTTCCTGTTTAAACCTGAAGAGTTTGTGCCTGGTGATTTCAATCCAAAAACAAAAAGCAAGCCGCAAGTGCTTTCAACAAATAAAACAATATATAGCCTTGTTTCTCGCATCTCCCTTCAAACATACCCAATCAGCAGCATATTTTGGTAAAACAAGCATATTGTTATTTATTTTCTCACCGATAACATAAATGTGGCTTAACTGTAAACACACTCTATTAGAATTTCTGAGAATAATTTAAAAATGTCCGCAAACAATGTGGTGAAAACATCCAAGTCTGACTCTGACAATACAACATAAAAATCATCCAACATAACGTCACTAAATAGTGTTATCATGGCAACCTTGTTTAACTGTAAGATGAAACCAACACAGCGAATCTAAGTAATTTAACTTACCGGTAACTTTAAAATTAACCTAATATGGACATCTTCCTGTCACATACCAAGTTCTCATTAAATGGTCATATTTGGAAACTGCCGTTGATATTATTTCTAAGTACGTAATTACTTACAAAACGCAATAAAGAAAAGCAATTGTTTTTGTCTTGGTCTTGGCCAGTCATGGTCTTGGTTCCGCTTAGCATGTCTTGGTCTTGTCTTGGTCTCTGTACTCTCTGACCTTGGCTGGGTCTTGGTCTCGGTCAAGGTTCTGAAATTGAAAATCTGTGAAGGCTGAACCACTCTTCAAAAGGGTTTAATGTACCGAACATTTCAGATTGTAACTTTTTACCAAGATGTAGCCTAATCTTTTAAATTATGCTGATTGAGATTTGTCCTGAGGAGCTGTGCCTTAAACTTTACATAGTGACCAACTCTGAATTGATGCCATTTCCTTTTTTTTTAACATACTGCACTTTCAATCATTTTTTGTTTGAAAAATGATTGAAATATCTAGGCTTTATACACCAAGGCCTGTGTGTTTTTTACAACAATGCCATTGCCTTTTACTTTTAACACAAATTACATTTCTGAATGCCCACCTCTTCTCTCAATCCTTCCATAACACATTTTTATGAACATTGTTAGTGTAAAATAAAACATTGATTCCAGTACCACTACCACTAGCATGTTGCTCATCAAGACCAATATGTTTAATGGTAGGAAGATTCTCTCAAACTTTCACAACCGTGTTTTGGAAGATTGTTGCTTTATTTTTGATCAAATGATAAATAATAAAATAATGTGTGCTTGCATAAGTTTCTTGGCACATTGGAATGATTAACACCATGGTGCTCATCTGAAGTGTCAGATCGGCTGATGCAGTAAGTAGGAGGGAAAGTGTGGGTGAAGAAGTCAATCACTTAGCAGTAGGCTATCGGCTAACAGCCCAGCTCTGCCAGATGGAGACTTTACTGCCTTCACGTGTGCAAACACATTTAATTTAAAACACCTAGGAGACAAGTCTAATCGATATGCTCTCATAATTAACAGTATATGCATAAAACTCTGTAGTTGTTAACATATTTGTTAACAACTCTGTTATTGTTGTTAACTTGGTCACTTTCTGGAATTAGGTTCTTCCCCGATTGTTAAGTTTAGAGGGAGAGCCAGCTCTAGTCGGAGTCCTGGTGGTTAAGACCTGCCACTGCACTGTCTAATCCAGAGCTGTATATAATTCCAAAATGATCAATAACCATTTCAAATGAAGTATAATCATCCCATTTTACCACAAGTGGATTTCTATTATAAGCTCTAGAAACACACAAAAGGAAACCAAAAAATCTGGTGAAATAAATTCACTTGTTTATCCTGAAACTCTGAGAAATGTTGGATCCAGTCATGTTCTCTGGTATTTAAAAGTGCCTTGAGTCATATTTGGACATTGCACTGGGCCATATGCACTGGAGCAAATGGGCAGACAATTTGTGTGTTGGTGGAGACCTGCTGTTTCCTCAGTGGTCGAGGTCTTTTCTCCACTCTCCTTCTGTCAAAGCCTGATACAAGCATTACGGCTGTGGTTTTAAGAACTGGATTTTGTCAACATCCACTGTTTCTTGGATTATGGATTTCCAAATCCACACAGACTTTGGAGAGGCCATCATAATAATGAATATGCCATGTGCCTTGTAGAGGGGAGCTGCAGTGTTGCGATAAAGGCCTGTAAGCAGTTTGGGAATGTGCTAAAACTGTATCAGTCACACAATGCTTCATTACCTTCCCTCAGTGGACTGACTTTAAGAGACATTGTGTCTAAATCAAACAAAACCAAAGTAAAAGTTACTTCATTAAAGTATTTCCTCATGAGTATTGGCATTTATGAAGCATTTGCTCTTTCAGTACCACCAGAGTAAAATAATATAAAAAACAGTTAGTTTGCATTGTTCATTAGTTTACTAATTATGTCACCAACTCTCCCGCTCCCAAGAGGTTTCCTCTCCAGCTGCAGGTTGATAGCAAGCATCCATCTCAAAAATCGAAATGCAATGGAGATTGATATGCCGACCAATAATGTTTGATTGTGCTGATAGTACAGATTACTCCATGACCCAACAAAACACTGCTGAAATAAGATTTGAGTCCCATAAAAATCAAAATTTTCTGGTTAAAAAAACCCCAGTAGGTTTATCAGCTTGATCAAGTTGGGTACATTTTTGTTTATGTTGAGGAAACAATCAAGCGTGGTTAGACTTTCACAACTGATCACAATAATTACGCTCATATTTGTTTATTTTATACTAGATTGTAATCTGTACTGAAGTATGGTTGGAACTAAAATGTGCCATCCAGGAACAACTTTGAACATTCCTGAGCCAATGGAAACTTGAAGCCAAGTGTGTTGCAGCCATACACTGAATTAATCAGAGATGGTGTCCGTGATGTCAACCAGATGGTTCTCTTCAAGTGGTGGGAAGCATAAGAAATTCAAATTTACTGAAAACAGTTGTGAAGGGGTGTGGGGCTCCAATCAGTGTTGCCAAGCACACCTCATCAAGGTGCGTTATTTTAAGCATAGAGCCAGGTTAAGAGGCGAACAGAGTGAGGCACTTCTCCAACAAGTGACAGAGAACAGAAATGGATGACACAGGTTAACTGAGAACCGAAAGAGCCCAAGAGGTGCTCCATTGATCGGGTCTGCAGTGCCTTTGCTGGGCCAGCTGAGTGACTGGGCTCAACTGGACACCCACTCCCCAAGAGAGCAGACCGGGCATTAGGCTGCCCATGGGACAACGCAGTAGACATCAAGTAGATGGGCCCATCAAGCTCAGAGGCCTGGGAATGCAGAGGAGACCAGCACCAACAAGATCCCAACTCACGCGACTATCCATCCATCCATCCATGTTCCTACTCTCAGCCGTGGTTATGAGCAGCAAGCAATCAGAATAAGTATATTATGTAGTGTGAGGAGTTACACCACTTGGAAATCGTCAAGTCCAGGGGAGTTTGGAATAGAGCAGCTTCTTTTCACTGCAAGAGGAGCTAGTTGAGGTGGCTCATATGCATACATCTCCCCAGTGTTCGAAGCACGACAAGTTGGAAGGAGGCCCAGGACACAATGAAACACTGTTTGTTGGCTGGCTTGGAATGGCTTGATTAGAGCTGGAGTAAGTGTCCATAGTATCCAAAATTGTTTAAATTTATAAATGAAACTATAAAATGGGGCAACTTTTGAAATCCAACCTCCTAAAATACTTTGCACATTATTTAAAGATAATTGAATCACCCTAGCTGTTCTGTTCAACATGCGTGTATACTAAAAACTAAAATAAACGTTAAAGCAGTCTAGGTTACTTATCTCAGAGGATGTGTATAGGTGAAGCTTCAACACTCTTTTTTTTCCCCTGTGGCATGGGTAAAGCTTTAATTTAGTCTCTCATCTTCCGCACCACCTGGTGGGTCAACACCACAGGAAAAACTGTGCCAGAGATGAGAATGAGAAAAGCAAAGTCATCCCTCTCTCTGAGTCTGTATCTGCTATTACATCAATATCTACTGAGATGGGTTTTATTTCAAATGTCTCTTTGTTGGAGTAACGTGATTCCTCCATAAGCAGTTAACCGTTAAAGGGGAAGTATGCGATGGATAAAGATTTACTTTTATAAAATTTAAAGCATTTTAAAATTGCTTGTAAAGGTTACAATGATTTTGTGATTTAACAAGAGTTAAAACAGAAATATTTATGTTTTTGTCTTTATTTAACTTCATCAGAGCACATACTATGCCCCTAATAACATAAAAAAGAACCTTAAGCAGCTTCAGGCCATTGATAAAGCAGCTTCCCAGATCCCGATCATGAGCCACCAGTGCCCAGGTCTCTAAAATGTCTGCCAGATATTCAGAAAAGATTTCAAGTGCTGCTCATCTATAAGTCACAGAATAGCTCAGCAACAAAAGAAAACACAGCAGTTATGCTGACTGTGTGCAAACCAAATCGCACTCTCAGATCATTTGGATCAAACCAGTAAGAAAGAGCAAATAGGGAAAGTATGTTTGCAGTTGCAGTGCTGCCTGAAACTGGAACCATCTTCCAGAAAGATCAGATCTAAACTAAAACACACTTATTTAAATGTCCGACTTAATTTCTCGGAACTCCACTCAGGTTCCACCTATCTTAGGGAAAGCAAACTTAGCAGATGAAGGGCTAGCTCCTCCATCTCCATGTAGATTTGGGCTACGGGTGTGTAAGGGAGAAAGAGAGCTACTCTTATCTTTCTTTTTCTACCTTTACGTTTTCTAAGTTTTATGTCTTCTCTCAGTGACATTAAAGAGGTTCTAAAGGCAGACTTATGGAGCCTACCTCGCAATAGATCACAGCCACAAGTTGTTTAAAGTAATGATGAATGATGCTCTGATCCTCTGTTGTGCTGTCGTTCTAACCACACACGCTCGTGACAAAGAGGACAAACTCCACTCAAGGGTCTTCCTTCTTCAAATGCAAATGTGAGCATTAACTAAAAGAACACAAACTCCAGTTCAAATGATCTTTTAATATACAGTTATCATCATTTCAAGTGTATAAGCCAAAGAAACATTCACTATTTCAATGGTTTCAAGCCATTTTTTGCATTCTTTTGTATGTCTGTGAGATTGTATCTCTATCAAAGAGACACGAAGCAATTTTTGAACAATATCTGAACTCTGTATTCCATAAAGCGTCCTGGTCATATAATCTAGTCTGTTTGCTTTCCCCTGCAAGACAGTTCACCAAGAGCTCCATAGATCCACCTTAAACAAACTCACCAGGCTTAGTGACCGATCAATACCTCTCAGGATTGATTGGGAAAAAAGAAGCCAACTGCTTTTTTGAGCTAGCTGACTTTATCAGGGACAAAGGAAATCCATCTTTTCTCCTCTCTTTTATAGCACTTAATTATATTTTGTGAAATACTACAGACCTGTTTTCTCCGTTGATGCCCTGTGGTCACACCAATTGTTTTTGTGCTGTGTTGTCTTGTAGACTATTGATAATGCAAAAATATATGTCTTTGTGTAGCTTGAGGGGGGTTGGCATGCTTGATTAATTGTGGAAGCCACTAGAGGGCATCGACCAAACCTCAGGGGCACCAGTGGTACCATTTAACTTAATGGATGATTTATATCAAAAGCAGGACGTGTAATTATTATCACAGATGAATGAATTTGCATTAACACCAGTAAATTGACATTTACACATGAGCATGGCAACAGGATTTGATGTTTTAGGCATGGTTTCAAAAAGCTTTGAAACCTTGAAAAAAGTGCTGCAGGGTTGATGTGTAAAAACATGGCTAACTATATTCCATTCTCTGGTTCCCTTGAGATTTTCATATTAGGTTGTGTTTTCCCTCCCAGTAAAATAAGGTTTGTGGTAAACACAGTTTGAGGATGTTTTGGTCTACAACATTAATTATGCATAAACAAACTATACATATATTTTGAGGTTATTTTCATTTCAGTAAATGTATGTCTCTTATTTGTTACTAGATTTGGATTTTTAGGGTGTTAGTGTGTGTGGACTGTGGACTGTTTTTTAATTAAAAATATACTACATTTTTGACGTATTTAAAACATTTTCCTAGCATTCACCAACTCAACAAAAATGTTTTATGTTTATGTGTGAAATGCAACATTTAAAAAAAATGTGCTTCCTATTTTTTTCATTAGCCACATTTGACACAATTCATAAGAATTCTCTAGTTAATTAAAAACACAGTGGAAGAATAGGGTTTATGGGTTTAAAATGGAAAATTCAAAGCTTCTGGAAAAAAAACTCTTGAGTGATAAACTGACTCTTGAAGATAATAAATATAATAACCGCGCAGACATGTATATTTTAGCCAGCTTAAGCTTTCAGAGGATCTTCGAGCAGGAATTGTTGTTTTAGAAAGGCTTACAAAACAATTCTATAGCCTTTAGTAGGGGAACACCGCAGCAAGGTAAAGAAACCACAAAGAATCTCAGCCAAATATTCTCTTTGACTGCACTAAGAGGAGACATCGTCAACTTTTTTAAACCTATGGAAGACATTTTGGCTTTGCTGACTAATACGACAAAGATGGAAAAAGGATAGTAAACAAAATGTCTCTGTGCCAGTAATGTTTTATCAGATGTAACTATGCTTTCTCTGCCCATCTTGCTACAATTGTTTATTTTACTGTTTTAATTTAATATAAAAAATATTTTGTGCCTTGATGTTTGATTTAGCAGAATAAAGTGAATTCTATGAACTCCCATTATTTATCTGTTCATGTGATCTATAAAAAGAACTACAATTTACTAAGCCATCAGAGCCAAACCGAAAACCCTGGTTAAAAACCATGGTATGTACCAAACCATGAGCTCTGTGTACCATTGCCTCCCTAGTATTCACAGTGTGTTACTCTCTGTTGTGTGTGTGTGTGTGTGTGTGTGTGTGTGTGTGCGTGTGTGTGTGTGTGTGTGTGTGTGCACATTTGGATTGGCTAAATGCAGTGCACAAATTCCTGAGCACTTATTCCAAATTCACCTCTCTTCAACTTTCTCTTTAAAGATTAATCAGACCCTGAAGAGTATCAAGTTGAAGATAAGGTTTTGGAACTTAAAATATAGACTAGAACTCCAGGACTAAACAAATTTGGTGCTAGTCATATTTGAAGTTACCTAGCGGGGGAGTAGTTTATGATCATGTTATATTATGGTACATACTACGCCCAGTCTGCCAGGAAAATCCATTTCAGTTTGCATTTGAATTTAAATAAATTGGGAAGTAAAAAAAAGTAATTTATACCATGTTGTTCTAAAAGTTTCCATTGAAAGAATGATTTGATCAATGACTTCCTTTCCATCCCCATTGCCATTTTTCATTCTCCATCCCAGTCATGCTCACCACAAAAATCTATACATGCCTTGATGACAGATTGAACTGTCATGATAGTAAATGCCCCAGATCAACATCACAAATCATTCATCACATCATCTTTTACTTTCATTAAATAAAGAGTGAGGGATGGAGCCATGTGAAGCATTGTCTACAATTCTGCCAAGGTTAGAAATAATACTATTCTCTTTCATTGAACACTATTATGTCTTATTGCTGTGTGTACACAAGTGCAAACTTATTCAAATATTTATAAAGATGTTTTAATCACATAAAGTCAGTATGAAAATGCCTGAAAGTTTTGTCTGTAATTCGTAGGATCCCAACTGCTCGTTCATTACCCCACCCACTGTGTGTCATTCCTGTCTCAACTTTCATTCATTCATTCATTCATTCATTCATTCATTCATTCATTCATTCATTCATTCATCGCTTGTTCCCTTTCGGGGTCACGGGGGTCTGCTAGTGCTATCTCCAGCTCACTTTGGGGGAAAGGCGGGGTTACACCCTGAACACTCTACACCCTGGTTACACCCATCCCAGTTCATCGCATGTCAACACCCATGCAAACATGGATAGAACATGTAAACTCCTTCCTGGAACCCTGCAACCCTCTACCTGGAAGGTCACAGTGCTGCCACCGCCTCAGTCTCAGTTGTACACAGTAATCTGCAGTCATTTATTAAGTGAGGAGCCACAGCTTCAAAAGTCTGTGTGATGTCCCAAGGTCTAATGAACTCTGCTCATATCTTCCTCTTCAACAAAAAAGATGTAACAGGGTAGACGCCTTTTATTCATGAAGACAATGCCCTGCGACTGTGGTGGAAATGAGGCAAAAATATCAAGGAGTCGAATTATGAATTGACAATCACAAAGTATTTATTTGGGATGCAACGGTTTTATATAGCAGATCGAACAGTGATCGGACCCAAAGATATTGCGTTGGTCGCATAATCTTTGGGCTTGGCAACCAGTCTTAAATACAATTATAAGATGGGCTGGTCCCAGAGATTGACAAATCAAATTAATAGATGCGAAAAACATGTATACAGAAACACGTAGAGTTAGCGGTTTAAACGTTCAAAGGTAATGTCATGACAAATGTCAGGCCGCTCTGTACACAAAAACTGGAAGAATAGACAAGCAAGAGAAATACTGAAGCATTAAGGATTTAAAACTATTTATACCTAATAAGAAAACAATTATCGCACCCACACCACCGCTGACACCATACTGAAATGTGAACATTTACTCAGACAATTTTAGGGAGGAATGCATTGAGGACACAAAAACACAGCAAGACCAGAGTTACAGCTACACTCCTGCTTAAATCTACGCCGCCACTGACACCAGTGGTGCTGATTTAACAGTGTGAGTTTTGTTGTGTATAATGCACAGATTAACAATCAGTTGTCACCATCAGTTGTCACCTAGTTGATAAAGTGATTAGTTGAATTAAATGGCATTTAGAAGGTTGCACCTCTCAACTCTGTTTCCCCCACTGCTCGCTGGGCACTGAAGCTATGTCTGCCCACTGCTCTGGGTGTGTGTGCATGGCGTGTTTGTTCACTGCTGTGTGTGTGCACTTGGATGGGTTAAATGCACACATTCCTAGTATAAGGCATAACTGTTGTAATGTCACTTTCATGTCAGATTGCTCCAGAAAATTGGAGCTGTCCATACCAATACATTTCATTATTATATCTCTATCTCAAAGCAGATGTACCTTCTTGTTAGCCTTAGATAAACAATACATTTGAGAGAAATAAGCTTAGGTTGTTACAGACATTTCATAAATGCGTAAGAAATAAAAAAAAAAAATAAGTGGTTGTAATTAACTGCTAGAAAATGTTGTATTTATTATAATTTGTATATACATTTTTATATCTATTTGCTTGATGGAGTATCTTGCACTATGTTTTTGTTTAGGTGGCAGTCCTAAACATTTTTTTACTCAGTTGTAGAAAAAATAAACAAACAAACAACAAAAAAAAAACTTATGATCAAAAACCATTGATTAACCAAACTAAACGTGGCAGGTGTGAAAGCACTAAATGTGTTAATGAATGCGATCTGGTGAGCTCCATCACAAGATGTGTGCATGACATCAGGTAGACCCACCACACTAAATATGATTAGTAAGATGGTATGATTAGTTCTGTAAATTACAATCACTGAAGATGTATTCTTTTGTTCTTTCCAAACCGAAAAAACCCCGGTGTGGAAGAAGTGCACTGTGAGAGAATGAAAAATGGTAATTTTGTGTGAACCATTACTAGCATAGGTGAGGAGAGAGAGAGAGGACACATCTGTACAAGCCTGCACACATCTGTCTCTGTCCTGCTCTGTGTCGAAGTGTTTGACGTGTGCTTTGACTCGGCTAGTGCCAGATGAGCTCTTCCTCTGTCAGCTGGATGCAGACCAGAGGATTCTCCCGAGCCCTCCTGTCAGTCGGTGTTACCTAACGCTATCTAAAGCAGCCCTGGCAGCCCTTCTCTGTCATATTCTTCTGCCATTGCCTCTCATTTTGCAGTTATCACTTTCTCATCACAATTCAGAGTTAATTTTGACAGTGTTGGGCTGTAATGTAGCATCTTTTTGAAGTTTTTGCATGTTTAATACAGTGATATTAGTGTTCAAAAGCAATGGTCCTTAGTTTTCTTCTTTCATTTTGTCTTGTTTATAATTTAATAGAATGTTAATTGGTCATACAAAAAAATAACATCAAATACATCAGTGTCCTGAACTTGGGTATGAACAACAATCTTTGCAAAGCCTTATGGGAGTCTGAATATGAGTAACGATACTGTTTGTTGTTTCATGTTTAATCCTTGTCCTGAGGAAGACCAGTAAAGTTCAGTGATGTTAACACTGGGCAATCTGGGCAGGTTGTTAATTTGGCGAGACACTGAAGTTCAAATCAGCTGTTTAACTTTTTCTACTGGCCATGAATGATTTTGTCAGTATTGACCAAAAACCTCTGTTTAAATCATTTGCATGAAAAATGAAGCCATTTCTCAAGAGCAGTGTGTAAAACAAATGGATTTAATTGTGAATACAAGAAACAGGCCCTTGAACCTCACTCACAGTCCATCAAGTCTCCTTCAAGTGGGTGATTTGAATTCCAGAGCATCATCTGAGACTTTGTGTGATCTTTAATTGATCAGAGTGAGCCATCAGCGCCTGGACTTAATACTTTCATTTCAGATAGTCGTCTAAAATGAAACACTCAGTGAACTTGAAATGTGTCGCGAATGCAGTTTAAGAGACACTTTCAAATTAATACATCATGCCGAAGCTGGCATTAGGAATTAACAAGCTTTTTCATTTCAGTGTTGACAGAATGAGGACAGTCTGTGACTTACTGGATCTGCTGTTACACTTGTAAGATGAGAATG
Organism: Danionella cerebrum; assembly: GCA_007224835.1. Lineage (NCBI taxonomy): Eukaryota > Metazoa > Chordata > Actinopteri > Cypriniformes > Danionidae > Danionella > Danionella cerebrum. Next base: position 88,397 of record SRMA01026737.1, read on the forward strand.
TAAAATAAGTATTTTTACACATTTTTATTTCAGGTCTACTGTTGAAATTTTTGATAATATTTAATTGCACTTTTATAATGCCCTTAAATGTGCCTTGTTGTCTCAAATATATTGTGGCAACATAATCAGCATTTTGTTTCTCTTTTTTTTCTGATTATAGTGTCAAATTGACAATAGAAAGATTTAAACTTTAAAATGACTTCATATTTATATACAAAAAGGAATACAATGGGGAAAAATATATAATTTAATAATAATAAAATAAAGTAATAATAGTAGTAAATAATAATACAATATATATAATTATTATGATAATTATTTTATTTAATACTGTGAGCATGTGTTAGTCATTTATCAAACATGCCTGCATCTCAACTTGTTGTGATTAATTGTTGTGTTTTGGGTGATGTGTGAACACCGAATAGATGGTCTTGTCATTTATCATGAGAATTCACCAAAGGACATAAAGTTCACACAGCACTGGAAATATTAATGATCCTCGAAAAACTAATGAGTCAAAGCTCTTGAGCTTCTTGAGCTTTAAATGGTAATAAACAACACTACAAACACACAAAATACTTCAGTATTTCTGAATCTTATAAAATAAGACATATTGGAGTGAAATGAGTCAAGGAGACAAAGATGTGCTTAAGTGAAGGAGTCTGATATAAATGGTATGATATAAAGGACATGGAGCCAAATGAAGGAGCTGCAAATACTGGAAATACCGTTGATGGTACAAGGTCTGGAGTTCAGAAGTAAACGAGTGAGAGCCCAAATGCACAATATGAGTAAAGGGAAGGGAGAGAGGCAGATGAAGTGAGTTTGAGAGGAAGTGTGATGTGGGTTAGGTGTAGAGAATCTAGGGTCAGCAAGGGGGGATGAAAATATTTTAAACAGGAAGTAAACAATGGCATGCTGAAAAAGTGAAAAACACAGAAGTAGTCATCCATGTTCATTGGTTTGTGTAGTTTAGTGACTGATGTCAGATAAAGACATCAGTGTCAGTGGTCAAAAATACAATAAATTAATCATATTATCAGGGATTCAGTCAAATCCTTCTCAGACAACATCTATCATGTCATGTGCTGATTCAGACAGAAGTAACAAGTTATTTTTACAGAGATAATAGTGTCTGAGTTTGGCTTGCAATCTCTTGATTGGTGTTCAAGCTCACGTGATCAGATTGTGTGCACTGCATTTGGTCATATACACGTATTACATATACTTAAAAAAATTTAACCTTAAACTGATATTAATGTCTTAACAATTTTTTTTTTCAATTAGCTCTTGTTAATTTTGTCTTTCTAATTCGTTGAAATGTTTTATCCACATCCATTCTTGAAAATACCGGAAATTTTAATTCTGGTGCGGCAGAGATTCACGTTCTCCAAAGCTCCAAGGAACATGTTTTGCACAAAAACATTCGGATTGGATTCGATTTTTTAGATGAGCACTGAGTTTGCTGAAAAATATTAGGTCTTTTCGTAGGAATTTTTTCAGAATATAAACACAAAGGACGTCGGAGAAACAGAAATTTTTCTATCAACACCCTGTGAAACTAGTCTTGTCCAAAAAGGGTTAAAGACTTTTCCCCCCAACATGGCCTTGTTAGATCTACAGTACACACCTCCTGACTCACCTCGATTGTCCCTCACCTCTGCACTTACCTGCAGAAGAACTCTCCACTCCAACTCCTACCTGTACTTGAACTTCGAGTCCCACTGTCCTGCACACATCACCAATGACTTCCTGGTTAAGAGCTTTTGATATGCTGAAGAAATCTTTTTATCAAGGAACGTTGACTTCTATACCACTTTTAACATTGATTAACATTATACAAAGCTCCTCCATTTCTCTTCCTTCCTCAGAGTTGTAACAGTTATGTACAGTACATTTTCAATTTGATCTTGTGACATTCTGTTGAATTTGTAATAAATAAAAACACACTAATAATAACCGGTATTTTTCCGGTCTTCTTTCAAAATTCTGTAGAGCTTCAAGACAAATAATCTTGTTTGTAACCTTTATGATATTGACATTAAAATGCATTGGGTCTTTTTTGGATAACTAGGAATTTATTTTTTATTGCCAGCTTGCTTATTAGAAATGTTTTCTCCTCAGAAAAGCATGAAAATGGACCTCTTTAGATGAAGATGAGAATTTCATCTCATGGGTGAGATGTAGTTACCGCCTGTCCTTTTTCCATGAGCATTTCTTGTCTCTCTGCGCTAATCCTTTTTGTCTGTGTGTACACAATTTGTTCCCTGGTAGTGGCATGAAATAAAGCCTTAGGTACAACAAGAGCAATAATCTGTTGGCACATGGAAGTCTATAAAGAGTCTGGCCACGTCTTCAGCATTGGACAGTGATCTATGGGGCATGATAGGGAATTGATTAGCCTCTCCTTGTGCTTAGCGACGACTAGCAGTGAGCTAAATGTATGAGCGCAAGAGGAACCCGTCATTTCACATCAATTTCACTGTTGGAAAGATTTGCCCCTCCTTGGCTCTTGAAATCAAGGCATGGCTTTTCCAAACACGCTGGGAAATCCGCATTTTCACATGTCCTTCCAACTGTAGGCCGGCGAGAGCCTAAAGCACTCAACAAAATGCAATCCTGCCAACAGCAAAGAGGGGATAAAAAAAGACAACAAACAAACTGCAATCTCCCGCTTAATTTATTCATTTTAGCCATGATTCTGGCTGTTCGTGATGGTGTTGTGGCCGTGTGTTAATCTCACAGGAGCAGCTGTGTGTGGAGGATTAGCTTATGATAGAGAGACCCACACTCGGATTGGGTGAGGGAACTGATCGCACTTGAACTTCATGGCTGAGTCATATACCAAATTTATTCTATGTTCCACAATTGAGCAAAACCTTTGGTCTATGTCACAGGACATAGGCGTCGCCATCGTAGAATTTCTATTTCTACATTCTTCTATAGTATGCTACACTTGAATAAACACCAGGGCAATGTTTTGTTGTTTTTGAGCTTCAAGCTACTCAATCAAACGTTTTTGCTTAGTTCGTATGAATGCATTTAGGACACAGTTAGAAATGCCCCCGTTAGTGTAAGGGACATTGTATAGAAACATAAAGTAAGATTAATAATGTGTTATTATATTGTCAGGTAATAATCTGATTATTTAGCAAGTGCTAGCTATACAGTTAATATAGTTAACGATAAAAACCATAGGCACCAACAGGATCTCACACATTGAACACGAAAAAGTGCCATATCAGATCCTTTTGAAATTAAAGCTGGCTCTTTCGATGACGCTACTAAGAGGATAAAGGTCCAAACTATGCAATCCCAGATTGTCAAAGCAACCTCCTTCTCCACATTTTTACCATACCATACCAACTTTATTTATAAAGCACTTTAAGTACAACGACAGCTGACACCAAAGTGCTGCACATGTCTTTGGAAGTTAAAAAAATAGTTAAAACATTCACCAAATTAATACAGTTTTAAAACACATAATCGTAAAACACATAAAAGAAGCTAAGTTCTGCCAGTTTTAAAAGCCATTTTTGTCAAATAGCTCCCGGCTATCAGCCCCCAACACTATAAACCACTGGACATCCATGATTTTCTCTGTGTTCTTTAATTTCTTCTCTGTCATCATCTTCTTCTTTCCTCTTTTTCCATGTGTGGCACGGAGTACATCTGTTGTACGGTAAATGCCATCTTCATGCAGAAAGTGTCATTGCATCAAGATTTCCTTGACCCAGACGAATCTCCCTGCTGAGAAGCCATCGGAAGGTTCGTGCAAATCTTTATTTGGATTGGTGTGTAGAGACTATTAGTGTTTGTGACTCTGAAATAACCCAAAATATTTTAGCATTGTTCCATGTGGCTCAGAAGAAATTGATACCATGCTAGGTAACACCTAGGGAATATTCTGAAAGGTCTCAAATAAACCTCCTACCCAGGGAGACAGGGAAAGGGAGAAGATTAATTTCCTGTGAACTTTCATGAAATTTCATGTTATTATTTTTCTTGTGGGTAAAACATTAGGTGAGTAATTGTAATTGTGGGAGCCAAAGATGATTAGTTGTGGTGGACACATGGTGACTGTTGTTTTTTCCTAATTCAGGAGTGCACACCTACATCAACTAAGCCCTGTCTGCTCAAGCAGTAATGGCGTGTAAAAATGCATACCCGGCAAGCTGTCTGAAGAGGGCTTCGAGACCCCCCCTACACACAAACATGCATGCTTGAATGGAAAATGACATTAGGTAAAGGCGAGGTGAAAGGTTTTTTGCTGTTGTCGATAGGGAAACAGATCAGCCTGGCTGCTTATAAGAGGAGGTCTGACAAGGATGATTGGGAGCATCACCCATGGCTAATTATCTACAGGTTCTTCTCCCGAAACTTGTCGCGGTGTGAAGGTGCTGGAGATCCCATGATTTTTATCTCATTGTTGTAATATCGTTCTTCTCCATCTAAAAGCAAATAAACACACAGAATTAAACACAGAATCTGTTTCTTGATGCAGTGTCAAGGTGTTAGCCACCTTGCCTGTAATGTTGCTAAGAGGCTGGACAACCACTACATCATCTTTAATATCATCTTAATATCATCTTTATCTGACCAAAGTAATATACATTTTAGAATAGTTCTAAAATTACATATTTTTGTAATTGGAATTATTTCAAGAAGTTACATATACAAGAGTTTACATAAGCACTCGTTTCTTTGGATTGAAGGCGTTTGGCAATTTTGGGCCAGTCTATCATTAACAGAGCCCAGCAGCAGTGCTCGGCCTTCACAACACATTCACATCAAGTCACTGATGAGCTTCTAAACAAAGACACTAATTTAATTTCAGATTCATCCCTGCAGCTTATTGCTTTCATTCTGTCCTTCACCTCATTTAGTGAAAGTTAACATAAAAAATCTAAGGAATTTTCGAGATGCATGACCGTTCCTTTGAAATATGTTGGTGCAAGTATCATCATTTTTTGTTGGTGCAGTATCAAGGTCCTCTCCACTCAAAAATCTGTATTTTGCATTATTTTAGATCACTTTAAATATGCGATATAATATATTTTTATTTATGAATAAGCTAAATAAGATGATTTTGGAGTAAAAGAGCAAAAATCGAATTGAATTTCCGACATGTGTTCCATTACACAAGTAACTTAAGTTGACATTACCTGACTTGGTCACTTACTAGTTGCCATAGCTAATGCCCTGGGGTTATTTGCCTTTATTGACATACAACAATACTCAGTACTCTTACATAAACTGCGTTATCTCTTATAACCAATTTGTGCTTCATCTCTGGACCATTACAAAGACAGCCAATCATTACAACTTTTCAGATTTTAGTGAACATGAAATTAGGACCAGTTTGGTTTTAGATACATTTAAAATGGGTCATTACTCATATTTTGCAATTGTGTACACATTACAGATGTTCACTTCTTTAAGGATGAATTTCAATCCTAACAGTGCATCAGAGGCACACAACTAAGCTTTGTTAAGCTTAAACCTTCATGATTTATTTAGCTAGTCTTGGATTGTTTGGATCTACTGACATGTGCATGGAATCAGGTTTGGTTCTAATGCTTGCAGGGTGGTGAAACTTCAACTTCAAGTGTTTTCAATTATTTGTAGGGTAAAGGTAAAGGCTGTATGGAGCATTTGGATTTGAGAAGGATGACATGCCCTTTTAGCTTGGCAAAAGTAACAACAGTCCTTAATGGGGTTGTACCATTTGTAATTTAAGCTAACAGAACTAGATGTTTCTTGAACCATATGTATATAAATATATATATATGTGTGGGTGTGTGTGTGTGTGTGCGTGCGTGCGTGCGTGCGTGCGTGCGTGTGCGTGCGTGTATGTATATATGTGTGTATGTATATTCTAGCTGCTGGAAAACAACTTTGCACCCAAATCCCCTTTCAACAACTTCACAGTTGCCACAATGCAGTGAGGCAAGTACCATTCTCCAGGCAGCTGACATATCCAGAGTTACCCCTCAGACATATCGAGAAGCTTTACTTGACATCCAGATAACATGTTTCTACTGATCTTGAGTCCAGCAATGGTGCAATTTACGTGATCGCATCAAGTTTCCATCAACGTATTGATGTATGGCTTAGATATAACTGCCTGGTCATAAAAAAAAAAAACATTTCCATGAAGCTGTTTACGCTCTTGGTGCACACAAAAAAGTTTGGAGGTAATGCTTGACAGCAAACCATGACCTACTCCATACACTATAGAAGCCTGAGCATCCACTGACCTCACTCTGTCATTTGACGTGGTCTTCATTATGAGTTTCTGTCATTCCAGATTACTTCCACTCAATACCACTGGCAGTTGACTGTGGAATATTTGGTAATGAATAAATGTAATGACTGAACTTGTTAAACATAGTCTCTTGATCACTGGAACGCACTGAGCTTATGGAAATGGCATGTCTATACAATTGTATGTCCAGGTACTTGATATACTACACCTGTGGCCATGGAGAAGATCTGAAATAAATTATTTGGAGGGTGAACGAATACATTACTGAAACACCGATTTTTGTAATAACATTTCTCATTTAAAAGAACGCTGATGTGATACTCTACAAGTAAAATTATTAGAAATCCACACAGCTATTTTATTTACCCACCTATTCCAGCACACTTTCGATGAAAGTCAAGGTACCCCTTGGACAGATCAGGATGCCATCGCAGGATTACATTAACTCTCCCATTAACTCCTTATGGGAATTTAGAATAACCAATTAACCCAAGCATATTTTTTTACTTGTAGGGGAAACCAGAATACCTGAGGTAAGAACGTGCAAACTCCAATAAAGTTCACCAACAATCTAAGAGATAGCAGTGCTATCACAACATGCCTCTAAAATATATGAAGAATATATGAAGGTCAGCAGGGGTTCTGACGGCAGTGTAATGAGTGGATTGAGAATATAATACTAGAGCAACAATGCATCTCAGGTGAGATGCTTCAGGAACATTGGAGGCCAAGTTCATTCAGATAGGTAGGACAGATAGGATGCCTCGTATCCAGCAAAATCGGGAGGTTTGTTATTTTTATATATATATAAAAAAAAAAATCAGCAATTTAATATCATCAGAGAAACAATACTTACCTATTCATCAGACTAATTTAAGCTTTGATTGTATGTAATGTCGTGTAGTTTGATGTGTAGAAATGGAACAGTAGTCAGCATTAGTAGTCAGATACTGAGAGTGAGAGCAAGTGAAGTTGGCAAAACTTTTTTCTTGTGTTTTTTTAGCGAGCTGTTACAAATATGGGCAACATGGTGGCACTGTGGCCTTCCAGTTAGAAGGTTGCCGGTTCGAGGCTCTCCGGTGACCTTTCTAGAAGACGTTTGCATGTTCTCCCTGTGCTTAGGTGGGTTTGCTCAGGGTACTCCTGTTTCCCCCTCAATCACAAAATCATGCAGCTAAGTTAATTGAATAATCTAACATCACCTTAGGTGTGAGTGTGTGTTGCCCTGTGATGGACTGATGACCTGTCCGGAGTGTTTCCCCCGCCTCTCACCCAATGTGCGCTGGAGATAGGTACCGGCAGACCCCTGTGGCCCCAAAAAGGGGAAAAAAAAACAGGTTGGAAAATGAATAAATGAATGAATCGACGTTACAAACATGCATGCACACACACAGAAATACTTCAAAATTCCCATTCAATTCAGTTTTCCCAGCAGTGAAAATGTCTTCAAGCATTATTCTCAGCTCCAGCAATCTCTCTTGAGCATATATACATGGTTGGGTAATCAATCCACCCATCTAGGCTGAAATGTTAAATGTCCTCTTATGGCTCTGGCTAGACAAATCACTCGGCCTGAAGAAGAGAAACCTGTATGTCATTCATGGTGTTGTGAGCAACACCTGTGTACTCTGTGGTAAAAGTGACCTTTTGTGCTTTGATTGGCGTGTCAGCAAGCTTGTGTGGGAATGACACTTTGCTGATCTGGTCAGCAACATACAAATGTCAAGATATCTTTGAAGTCAATGGAAAATAAGAGGAATGGCTATCGAATGCATGATGTATGGATGTTGATCTTCATGTATGGTTGTGCTTGGGTTGTGTGCGTGTGTGTCTTTCCGAAAATAAACAAGGATATGATACGGATACGTCATATATGGCCTGAACTACTATGAAAGCTTTGTCAACTGTCAAAACAACACAAAGCAGCCATTTCAATCAACCATTTTCCAAAATGGCACAAGCCTGAATCTTTGACATTTAAACTAACCCACTGGAAACACTCCAAATAATTAATGCAAGTACATTTGATGATCAAGTCATGGCTGGTCTTTAGTCCTTACACTTTCACTGATTAACATGGTGTTCATGTGTGATAAAGGTTGAACTGACTGGACTGTCATTCCTGCCCCTCAGCTTAGTGTTCTTAGTGTTCGTGATCAGTATGGTCGACTTTTGCACTTTTTTTATCATCACCATGCCGAAAGCTCAATAAATTACCACATCGATAAATGCTCTCAGAATATTTGAGATCACTGTGCTTTTAATTCTGCCAGTGGATCCAGCTGGTCAATGGGCCAGGACTAGAGGTCTTCGGCTGTATTTCATAGTACTTTATGATTTGTACAGATTTAAGTGGAAATACTGCCCTGTCAGCATTAACTGATTTTCTTTTAAAGGGATGGTTGCTCTCTGTTCAGGTTCCCTTTTTTTCTTTATACATTGTTGTTCTTTTTCTGTGGCTCATAACGTCACGTAAATGAGAAACTTGAGTATATAAACATACACACTCAACTGTATATTTATTAAATACACCTGTCCTACTGCTCGTTAATGTCAATTCCTAATCAGCCAATCACATGGCAGCAACTTTAGAAATGTAGACATCTGCTGCAGTTCAAACTGTGTTTATCAGACTAAGGAAGGAAGATTATTTAAGCGACTGAACATGGCCTTGTTTTTGGTGCCAGCTGGTCTGGTCTAAGTGTTTCAGTACTAGTGGATCTACCGGCACAACCATCTCTAGAGTTTACAAAGAATCGTCCAAAAAAGAGAAAATTTCCAGTAAGTGGCAAGACTTTGAGGGTGATAGGCTACAGCAGCAGAAGACAACACCACTACTCATGTCAGCTAAGAACAGGTAACCGAGGCTACAATTCGCATCAAAATTGGATTATAGATGATTGAAAAATGGCCTGATGAGTCGCGTTTCATTCCTTGACATTGAGTAGGGTCAGAATTTGGCGTCAACATCATGAAAACATGGATCCATACTGTCTTGTAACAATGGTTCAGGCTGGTGGTAGTGATGTAATGGTTTGGTGAATATTTTCTTGCCACACTTTGGTCCCGTTAGTACCAATCGAGCACTGTGTCAACATCACAGTCTATCCCTTTATGACCACATTGTGCCCATCTTTTAATAGTTACTTCCAGCAGGATGATGTGCCATGTTATAAAGAGCCAATCATCAGATAGGTTTCTTGAACGTGAAAAAGTTCTCAACCAGATCTCAACCAATAGAGCACCTTTGGGATATTGTGGAACTAGAGATTTGCAGCATCAATGTGCAGCCTACAAATCTCGAGCAACTGCATGATGCTATCATGTCAATATGGACCAAACTCTCGGAGGAATATTTCCAGAACCTTGCTGAATCAAAGCCACTCCAACATAGTACTTGCAAGGTGTACCTAATAATGTGGCCAGTGTGTGTTGTAAGGATTCTATTGAAAAAATAGAGGTTGTGAAAGCCGTTATAATAAATATAAAAATATAATATAGATCTCTTATATAAGAAGCCATGCATAGATGATGTATTGCCGATGATATATGGAAAAGATTGAAAATCCCTCGAGCAGATAATCACATTCTGATGGCGATTAAGGTATTATTTTTGTGATGCATCTTATATCATGCATAGGAAGCCATAAATTGATTTATTCTAATCCAATATGCATTAAATGTCATTCAACACATACATTACATGACCAATTTCACATCATTTTCCTCCATTGAAGGCTACAGAGCATTGATCCATCCTCATCTCTGTTAACGTTCAGGTTCAAGCATGCAAACAGCTTTAAAAGCTACTTTATCAAAATCCTGCTTTGACCCAGTGGAGTTTGACCCATGTCCTCCCATCTGCAGTCAATATCCAAACACAGTCTTGACCTCTGGGGAAAGCGTATATATCTTGGTGTACCATAATTAAATTTTTTTTTCTGTATTTGAGAAGCTCATTTTGATCCTGGGGCTGATAAGATGTTTTTCCTTGTTACTCACTGCGATAGTTCAATTATCCCTCTTAATAAATGGATCCCTGTATCATGACTGCTAGCCACGACTCAAGAACATAAATTCTTAATGCAAAATTGATCCACGTCAGATTCCCTTTGGAGAATCAATCACAGGCGATCAATGAGTGGCAATGTTCCACTGGTTTGTGTATTTTATCAAACATGTGAACTTTCCATTGCATTAAAGCTTGTGGTTTAATGCACAAACAACATAAATAATAATTATCTTGATGGGAAATGCCAATGGACTACAGTGTGCTGTTTAATGAACATGTTGCTGAAAATGGTCTCATAATATAAAACTTTAAGATGTTGTAAGATGATGTAAAACTTTACAATTCCAAATATAACAATTATAAAATAAATCTTAATGTACAATTTCATGTACAAGTAATTATGCATCATGCACTGAGGCCTTATAAAGTGAAGTATGCAAATAATGTGCTTTATAGCTTTGTGATTGGAGAATAAGTGATGGGTGGCTTAACAAATCAAAATACACAAAAATGTGCTACAATTTAACTTTTAATGTGACTGAAATAATGGCTCAACATATCTGGGCAATTTTATTATTATTTGATTAGATTTATTTTCATTTTGTTCTTTTAAATGTGAAAAAGACCTATTTCTAACTCACTCTTAATGCCTACGGTTAAACATATCTGTAAATTTAACATCAAAATACAAAATACATTCTACAGAAAAAGACTTTATTGTACAAAACAGAGTGATAAAATTTACAAAGTATAAAAAAATCTCCAGCGCAAGTTTTACAGAGTAAGACCTTAATGTTACAATTTAATGAAAATACAGTGTATTGTCGTAAAATAAATTATTGAGTTATCTGTAAAAGAAAAGATATAGTTTTTAATGTTCAAAATGTGTTTTGGAGAATTTTTGAAAGAAACTCCTTGTTATCTGTAGCAGCTATCCATTAAGCTACAAAGAACACGCCAGAGTCCATGCCACCAAAATAAATCAAAGCAAAATTTATTGTAAGGTCTAAAACAAAGGAACAAACAAAGCCAACACATGACCTCAACCATGCAACCAAAACCATTTGCCACCCTTACATTTCCCTTTCTTCTTCTCTGCCAGTGAAAATTTACCATATAAACTCGTAAAACCAATAACTGCTGTATATTTGACAGTAAGGCTTTTTAAAACCTTAAAATGTATAATTGTAATGTATACATTCTAAACTGTATAAAAGATGGTCATGAACCATAAAAATAATGATTTAAATCTGTAAAAAAAGTAAGAAACAGAAGGAAGACACACATCAGGAGCAGTAACCAATACATAAGGAACGTGAGGGGAGGAGAAATCTAGACAAGGTTGGAGAACAGACAGGAGGGGCCAGAGAATAAGGAACACATGAGCCACAAAAATAAGGGATAGAGAGGGAGGAAAAAATAATAGGAACAGAAAACTTAGGGAAGAACCAAACAATGAGGTAGTTATACTGCATCAACAAGGTCTCTCCCAACCAAAGATTTTAAATCAGAATGGGGTTTGAAGTTGTTCTTTTCTTTGTTTTTTTAGGAAAGAACAAAGAAATTGCCAACGTTGAATATATAGTAGTCAGACAAGTTTATTTGGTTATAGCAGAAGGCAGTTACAGTTTGTGTTGACTTATTTTTAGCCCTGTCCTTGTCAATGATCCTCTTTTAGAAATCTTTGATCGATAACTTACTGCTGGTTTCAAGTTTGTATGGGAAGTCAGTCCAGGCTGTTTTAAATAAATACCTCCTGTTCCTTTAACAGAAAATCTTTGCTGACCGTGTGCTCTGATGAGAGTAGTAGTGAGAAGGGCAGCCAGACAAAAAAAAAACAAAACAAACAAACAAACAAACAAAAAAAAAAAAACATACATCACACCTCCAGAACCTCTGTTGGCAAATGACAGGTAATTTTTCATCCCCACACAATTCATTTTAAGCCAAACGGGGGAGAGCCATATGACAAATACTGTCTTTGGCATGTTTTACTGTAGCTCTTCACCTTAACCCGTAAATACAGGCTTTCAGAGCTCCCCAAAACCCCTGAGCTGTCATCTCACCTTGGGTAGATTTGAAATAAATTGAACTCTGGTCTGAATTTATTTGAGCTTTTGCCATGTTTATTAACCGAGGAGATTCCCTGCCTTCAGAAGGGGGCAGTTTATGAATTCGGAAAAAAACTCCACAGGTCTTAAATCAGGCAGATGCCATTTCTATCTGCACTGTGGATGGAAGCCTTTCACCCATGTTACTCTGAACCGAGAGCATTGGGAAGGCTGTTATCCAGTGGGAATATTGAAAGGAGTTCTTCGGTAGGTCTTGTAGCACAGACTCAAGGATTTTTCCTGATGGATTCCTGTGGAATGTGGATTGAGCACATTGCCCTCAAATGCAAATTAGGAAGCATTGCTATGGTGAGACTTTTAAAAAGTCTAAACAGATTTTTGCTAAAATCACATTACTCTAACTAAACGGTAGATGTGTTGTTGGAAATGCCTTTGTTCTGTTAGAAAAGAATATGAAAATGAATTGGTAGTTGACATTATAAGCTATTTTAACATCAAAATTCATCATGAAAATTACATTTTGTTTAGTTATGACTCAAATATTTGGTTACTATTTGGTAACTATTACCTTTAAAGAGATATATATGTTCTTTTAGAATTTGTGTTGAGGTGTAATGGAGCACATATTTTTTTAACTCACTTCATCAAACATTTTAATCTGGACTGCTTTGATATTTATGCTTTCCTTGTGAATATTTGGCGTTTTTTTTATTCATTTATGCCCTTCTTTGTGAGTCATCATGTAAAGGAGGGCGTCTTTCCTCAAATATTTCAAAATTTTTTCGATTAAAAACTCTTAAACCTTATGAGAACAAAAAATATACAAAATACTTGAGAACTTGGTGATAATTTCCTTGTGTTCTGCCGATACTTTCATGAATTACCACTAACAAAGCTGTTTTTTTGTTTGTTTTGTCAGAATTGTGAACATGACACTAAATGATGACCGTCATGGCATATTAGATTTTTTTTTTATATTTGAATGAAAAATTTAAGTGGAAATCTTAATATACTCACAACCTTGTTTGGTAGGATTTTACCATATCTTGTCAGAGGAACAAGATAAAAAAATGTTATTTTTCAACAATATGTACACAATATATAACAATATATCACAATATAGGGTCTATTTTGAAGTACCAGTAGTGTATAGCAGTAACGTTGGTAATCTTCAGAGAGAATCTTTAAACATTTCGCCAGAGACTTTGCTGAAAGTAGAATGGAGGTGGTCTGTAGGTAGAGCAGGTTAGTAGGTTGAAAAGGCTAACTCCCACAGAGAGTGTCGAAGAGTGCTGCCGAGGAAGTCCAGGAATTATCACAGGGTTGACATCGACAACAGATGAGAATGCGGGAAACAGACTGGGTTACTGGGTTGGCTGAGGAGGTAAGTGAACACAGGTGATATAGTGTAGGATATAATATAGAATATATTATGTAATCATTTTTGAATGATATGTACATTTTACGTAATTAAATATGAATATATTTCAAGTGGATTAAGCATTAATATGGTAATATAAATATGATATTGAGTGAAAACCCCTATGTTTTCATACGCTGTCTCTCAAGAAACATGCATTCAGTCAGAACTGAATTATGATTCTGCAAATATCCATTCTCTGTTTTCTGTTCATTTCCTTAAATGCTTTCCACCCAAAACCTTTTTGTTTAACATACGGTCTCACCAAATATTCTATGTTTTGAATATCCGAAACGAATCTAATCTTTAGTTTCAAGGTAGGATTCAATGGGTTAGAACTAGCTCTCAATATCTTAAAAAAAAAATGACATTTTGAGTTATGGCAGCAGGGCCATTTCACAGGCGAACATGAAAAGCGGTCCTATTTGCAGAGAGTCAGGCAGAGAGAAATATTAGAAATATTTCATTAAGAAGCATCTGACTCCAGTCTGAGAGCTGCCTTATCCCTGAGAAGCCATATTTCCAGCCAGTTATGGGACCCTAAATTACCTATCGACTAGCTTATTATGCTTATTGGATTTGCTGTGATCAAGAGGGTTATGGAGGTGTCAGACCCGAGTGCCAGGGTTGATAAAGCCTGTCTTGGGAGCCCAGATGTTGCCAGGGAGAGCTCAAATGCTTATGGAGCTAGTCAGAGGCCTCCTGTATTCGCGGAAGTTGATCAATCTTAAAGGCAGAGTGAGAGGTTTATTGAATGCCAAACTGGCACACTTCCACGGAGAAGCATTGGAAACATCTATAGGTACATTGGTTATGGTTGGCATTATTGAATTACATTTGGTGACTAGCTCAACTTCCTTGGGCCGAAGACACAGAAACTCACCACAAAAAAGCATCTTATCTTCTAGCATCAAATGACTCTTAGATACTTATACACCATATACGTATATCTTATAGCATCTTATATTTTTGTTAAATATATAAACATTTATATCAAAGGTTTGCTGTATATAGGCAGAGTGAATGAGAAGGAAATAAGCATTTTTGATTTTTGGTAATTGAAGGCCAGTGCCTTCAATTTTCAGTACAGAAAACTATATTGGCCAGTGCAACAAATAAGTCAAATAGAAACAAAAAGTAAACAAAGATCCAATATCTCTAGATAACACTCTAGAAAAGTCTGTAGTTTTTTAAAAAGCATCTGTTGTTTTAATGAATTGCTTTCACTCGCCTTTTTGAGTCACAAACACACAATTTTAAATGTAATTTGTGTTTGCTAGTTAGGATATAAATGTAATGGGTTATTGATTTTGATCCAAATTTATTTTTATTTACTGGTATGTTTTGAAAATTTATAGTTGGGCTTTTTAATGTTTATTTTTCAGTCTTTAGGATTATTTTTCTAAGATTACTTCCTGGGTGTCAAACTTATTTTCTTTTAGGGGTCAATTGTTGTACAATTTGTTCCAGTTTGGGTCAGACTTAGCAATTCATTGCAAAATAATTATCTTCATTGCAGAATAATTATCTCCACATTATCATAAATAAATTCTACATTTTTTGCAAGTCTAGATTTTCACTTTAAGTTTCATTTTAAAAACAGGTTATGAACAGCCTGGCATTTTTCGAAAAAAATAAGGAAGGTTTTTACATTGTCTTTATTTTGAAATGTCCAAAAGAAAGTCACAGTGGCTCAAAAGATCAAAACATTTGGTCACAGACAAAAGAAGTGAACCTAATTTAACTGAACTTTTGGCTCCGTTGAACACTCTTACCTTCTTCTTCAACAAAGATGTTTCAAGCAATCCATGCTGAAAAATGTATGCATAACCAGTGTCTTCTTTGAAAAAGGAGGAGGAGGACATTAAGGAGGAGGAAGAGGAGAACAACAAGAAAAAGAAAATGAAGAAGAGTGAAAGAGTGAAAATAATAGGAACTAGAATAAGAAGAAGGACACAAAAAGGAAGAAGGACTAGCAATAAAAGAATTAGGAGAAAAATAGAAATAAGAATACAAGAATAGGAAGAAGAAAATTAAAAAGAAAAAAGTTCTAGCAACAGCTCAGACGGTCATAAAAATAGGGTTTATATTTAATAAAGATACAATACAAAAATGTTGAAATATTGTTATTTAAAACAACAAATACTACAAGTAAAAGATAAAGTACACTATCATTCATCTGCAGTGTGCAGCACTTACCTCTTTGTCATGTTTAGCAATAACTACATGTTTAGTGGTTTTCCAGAGAGTGCTTCACTTGATAAAATAAACAAATTCAGAAGCGTATCATTTTAGTGCTCACCTCATCATGATAATTTACCCATGGAAGCAAACAAATGAATGCCATTGTAAAGCCCCTTGGTACCAAAATCTTTTGTCTTTTTACTTGCAAAGGAAATGTGGTATGCTTCACTTTCTTGAGATTAAGGTAGATGAAGGACAGTGCGGTTGCTAATGTTTCATTCAATTTCCAATACAAATCCAAATACAACCAACATGAACAGATGATTATAACACATATGCTGTAAACCTGAAAATTACTATGACTGCAGGGAAAGATGTGTGAAGATGGAGAGGTCCTACATTACCCAAAATGTCCTTTTATTTCCGGTTTTGTAATAAAATACATCAGGTTTCAAGTAATATAAATACTTGATTTCTCGTTTTTTTACCAAACAGCTCAGCTCAAGATTGAGCACTTTTATTGTCTTAGTTCATAACCCATTTGATATGTACATTTCTGAAAAACAAGATAATTTCTGTTTAGAACTTAGCCATTTAAACAAAACACGGAGTGGGCTAAATGGGAAAACAACATGTTGTCGTCATTTCATCTCACCATTTTTAATTTAATGTGGTATCAAGCTCGCTTACGGTGTCTTAAATTCTGCTTTCATTACCCGGCGACCATGTGGTTCCTCTCCCTGGATCCATCAGCTGCAAAAAATCATTACCAATATGCTTCACAAATATGCTTCCAACATGCACGCTCAGAAACGAGTCTACTCGGTCATTTAGCAGACCTCTGTGTGTTGTAATGGAGAGAGAGGGAAGGTTAGAAAGCGTAAAAAAAGAAAGAAACTGCATGTGATCCACAGAAGGTAAGTGTTGAGGAGGGACTGCAGGAGGCCGTAAGACAGGTTCGTTAATTGAGTGTGTGAGACGGAGCGTAGAGTGTGTTTGTCTGAAGACCAGATGACCTTCAGCTCCGACAAGAGCCTTAATTAGCGCTCTGTGATCAGGTGATCTCCAGCCAAATGAGGAGGAAAAGACCAGCTTTTCAGCATTAATGTGCTTTCTGGGGCTAATCAAGTCTTCAAGACCTTTGCTCTGCGAGATCTTTCATTTTTGGATTAAATTACACAATAAATGATTTGGAACTGAGGAATGTCTATATGTATGTTATTATTATTAAGCAAAATTAAATCACAATCCAATCACAGCAGCTGTTTTGAATTAAGTAGGACTCACCTATTTTTTAATGTAGATGTCAAATATAATGTGTAGGTTCCAAAAAGGTTCTATATTTTTTGTTTTAAACAAACATCACAAGGGTTATGCCACATTATTAGCAAGTTACTTCAAATTAAAATGTGACAAAATGTGCACATCTTCCAGAATCTTCCATTTTACAGAACCAAAATTGGTGCCATCAGTGTTATCTAGTGCTGAAAAGAAAGGATAACCCTTGGAAGTACAAGACCTGTGATATGGCTTGTGTTTTTTAAAGTTCTGCCACAAAACATGCTTGGAACAGTGTATACATTTTTACATCTAATTTTCACATTGTTTTGACCTTTTTTAGGTCTTATTCTTGTTTTGGTTATTTTTTTAGGGAATTTACAAACTTTCATTCAGTCTCAAAACTTTAGATTTTTGTTATAAAACATAAAAACTGTTCATTCTGAATTTTTGAGATTTTTGCAATAAAAATAATAACAAAATTAAATACTTGAAATTGTTTTTTTTTTGTCTTTGTTTTTAGTTGTATTGTGGAATTATTGTGTGATGCAATGTAAAAATATCTGTTCAAAAAGCTGGGATTCTACCAAAAAATTATATCAATGCTTGTACAATTGTATCATTTACAGGAGCAGCCTTTAAAAAAGTAAAACACTTTCAACAAGGCCAAGTATAACAAGGAATTGGCTGTATTGTTGTGCCTAGAGCTAAAGGGATTCTATTGTCAATGTTACATTAGTATTCATTGAGTTTATATCTGGAATTCTGGACATCGATTCCTTTGTACTCAGCTAACATTTTTTACAAGTGTTTTATTCACTGTGCTGTGGCAGGGCAGACTTATTCAGGCAGTCAATCTATCAATGCACATGAGGATAATTATAGCATTGAACTTTTATAAGTTTACAGTAAAATTAACTCTCTATGTAGTTATATTCAGTCTGAGATAGTCAGCTTCACTCTGGTAAGTCAAGTTTACTTTCCTGTCGCTCAGTTGGTAGAGCATGTGCTAACAACGCAAAAGTCATGGGTGATAAAAAGTCAACTGAGAAAAATGTATTTAATTTCCTTCAAATGTAAGTCGCTTTGGATAAAAGCATCTGCCTAATGCATTTATGTAAATCTGCAAAAAAATGTTTTTCTAAATAAAAAAAAATCTATTCTTTAATTGTGTTTGCCTTTTGTTTCATCATGATAAAAACCTTAAATACTCAATTCAAAACATTAATCTCAACTGAGCTTTTTACTCTATTTTGAGGAGGACCAAATGCTCTCTGAATATAATTAATTTTTCCTGTGTTCATGTGTTTTTAGACCTAATTTATACAGCACCATGCCGCAGTGTTGCCTCTGTCCAGGGTACTGAACACAGAAATACACAAAGGGCAGAATTACAGAGGACTCAAAAATCTATACATCCACCCATCCTTCACATACAGTTCATACTAAATACAGCCATGTATTTCATGTGATTGACCATTATAATAATTTATATTAAACATATGTAATTTATTATTCAGTTAAACCCTGAAAAGTTATTTGGGAATCCTGTATATATCCGTATCTATCTATATAGATAGAAAAGTAGGTAGGTATGTAGGTAGGTAGGTCAGTGGATGGATGGATGTAGGGATGGATGGACATTCCAACAAAACAACTATCCAAAACACAAGACCAGGTCCAGTTGTCACTGGTTACAGCAGAATAGAGTGAAGGTTCTAGGGTGGCCATCTCAGTCTCCTGACTGAGATGAATAATATTGAACCACTCTGGGGAAAACTGCTTTAGAACCTCATAAACAACTCCCACAAGAGACTTCAGCCTGTCATTGATGTTGAAAGAGAGAATAAAAAAAAGAGTAAACCCAGTTGTTTCAAGCACTATGAGTGGAAAAATGCTTTTGTGCTACCATTCATATTTTCTGAATATCTAAATGGCCATAAAATCAGAAAATTTGCTAGGGTGTGAAAACGTATGAGCAGAATTATATATACACCTACATTCATACCTCTTGGGTCTTGGTTTGAATGTGATGCCTGCCGCTGCATCGCAGATCTTCTCAGATGAAAACATTGATTTATCAGAGATACAGATGGCAGCTTTTCAGTCACAGTAATAGTGCTGCGAAATAAAGCAAGAGCTTAGATCAGTGTTTGCATGTTTTATCATCACCTGTCTGATTCATTTTGAACAGCAATGACAAATCCATGCAGTAATCTACAGCCGCGGCTGAGTGGTTATTTACTCACTACAGGAAAAGCTTCAAAGCAACATGTTTAACTAAAAAAAGACAACGTCTCTTCTCTGATAGCTATCAAAATTAAAACACTTTAGCAGCAGAGTAGAGGGAAATTACAGTAGTTTGTAATGTTGAGAATAATAATGACACTATTTCCTTTAAAAAAAAAAAAACATGGTATAAGGTTAAGGAGAGTTTTTTTTAACTTTGTTCTGACCTTGTCTTAGCTTAACAGTTTGTTATAAAACATAAAAACTGTTTGCTCTGATATATATATATATATATATATATATATATATATATATATATATATATATATATAAAACAATGCCACAAAAACAGTTTTAAAGGTAATTTATTTATAAGAGCAAATTGTAAAGTAGCAAAAAACGTTCAAAAAGGACCTGGACTTCAAATGGTTAAAGCACGATCGCGAGTTCATGAGCCAAGCCTAGCTTGGCGACATTCAACATTAAGTTATAGCCGAATTAATAGAATAAAATAAATTTTTGAGCAGACACACATCAAACTGGCAAACCAATTTTTCACATTTTTATTGGATAAAATAACGTTGGTGTTGTACTGAAAGCTATAGGATGCTCTTTCACGGTGCTGTATGGGACGGATTCATATGAAACCGTATGAATAAATAAAGTAAGGATAATATGTGTTTGGGCAAGTAGCACAAAAAAGTTCTGAAACTTTCCGGATTTGTGTATTGTTCCGTAAGTTACATACATGTGAACATATCAAGATTGCCTGTTTTTCAGTATATTACCATTTTTGTTTTTGTTTTTTTTTAATCCATTTTACCACTTTACATCACAGGCCTGTATAAAGCTATTAATACAATTGAATAGTTATTGTGCTCAAGACTAGTCTCTCTACCTATCTAGGAAAAACTATTTTCAATTATTCAAATAGAATTACACATTTTTTTAACAAACTATTTTCAGTTTTTACTTTAAAATCAGTGGTACTTTGTTTCACATTTTAGATTTATCTTGGTTAAATAACTTTAACTTTTGACAGCATTGCTCTGTTTTTATTAACACATATACATTTTCTTGCTAATACATTTTTCACATATGAATGTATTAGCTGGCACCTGACCCTTTGCAAAAATAGATAAAAACTGCAAGCGGTGATTGACTAAATGCGAATCGTTGGAACGAGCGTGAAGAACATGTCTAAATGCCATTTGCGCATCTTTTCCACTGGGAGCTTTTGTGAGACATCCCAGTATGAAGGGAGGCTTTCACGCTCCAGCGTTTAAAATTTGAGTTGTTTCTGATTGCTGTCAAACTGAATGTTTTAGACTTATAGAAGAGAAATCACACTGAAATATGTTCTTCATCAAGCTTTTGTGAGAAGGGCAACTGGGCATTTATGTGACAGCATCCCAGTTAATGTATGACCTAATTGTCCTCAGAGACAATGATCTCAATCAAAGTATTGAAATCTGAGAGTCTCTCTCACTCATTGTATCCCTTTGTCTCTCTCACTGACCGACCGATCTCTTCAAAGGACACACTAAATTTATTTCCCCATTGCAACAAATTGTTTTTGCTAATTTTTGTTCGCTGTCCTTTATGAGTGGAATTTTTCTAGTTACATTATTCATATAAATAATTGTACAACTGTACAAAACCAAGGAGCAAAAACTAAGGATGGAGTGAATTAAAATGTAAGTAACATTTGAGTCATATTACCCTTAGATGATATATCAATACCAGATTGTAACATATTTTAAACATCATTAAAGTCAATTATTGTTGATATAAGAATTTATTGTTTATCCCTTCAAAATGCCTTTATCGATTGCTGTTTGAACTTTACTACATTTACAAATATTACTTTACATTTTTTTCAGTGCATTAAAAGAGTATCATTTTTAGTAACCAATGTTTACCTGGGCCTGAAACACTCACCTGATTCCACTTACCTGCCTGACCAATCATGACACTGCTTACTCACCACAGATGTTCCTCGTCCGCCATTGTTGTTGCATCCCAGAGATCACTCCTCCATATGCCTGCTCCCCTCTGCTATGTGAGTTATCACCATCTCCAAATAACCTCTGTGTACTTGAAGACAGAAGAGTTCCCTGTGATATAGCTGTATGCGATCTCCAAGGTCGGCCTTCTTCCCGAGACGAACACATCTGTTAGCACCCTAGCTGGTCTGCTTCCTCGTGCATGCCGGGTGGCTGATGCTCACCTGGATACTTACCTCTTTTCTGACTGTCTTTGTGGATTCTCTCATGGACTACCAGTGCGGATATTCGTGGCCATTCCTTGAAGCCCCAGCTCCTGGAAACCCAAGTATCGAGTGTGGTGTTTGTGTACCCAACAACATTGAAAGTGTCATTAAACCAACTTTAGACCATGTCTGTCTGCTGCACCTTTTTACAGTCACTCAGAAACGTGACACCCTGATGGTGCAGTTGTGGACTAGTAGATAATGCATTCAACTGGTGATTAGAAGGTCGATTTCTGATCGATTTCCAGCTCCACTGGAGGTTGAAGGTGGGGTGATAAAGTTCTAATACAAATATGACAGTGTTGTCTTTAAAAACGTCCTCTTCACTGCTTTGCATGTTTGTACTGGAATGGGACATCCCATAACTGGTCCTAGTGCCACTTTTTAGAGATTTTGAACAAATGTGTGTGTGTGTGAATATATATTTATATGCAAATTTGGCAAGTAATCGCATGTCTTCTAATTACAATATAACATGTTCTCTTCTTCTTCTAAACACGTTATCCTAATCAAGATAAACTTTCTCTGTAAGATTGGGATCAAGAGTTCTTATGTTTACCTTCAGCCTTCCTTTCTATTTCTCGCAGGCCTCAGCAGCTGCATTTTGGCTCTATTTCAAGATCAGAGCTCTTAAATCAATGGCATAACTCTAGAGGGGGTACCATGGGCCAGAGACTCTGAAATCCTCACTTTATAAATCAAAACATATTTGCTGCCATTATCTGGAGGTGTGACCAAGGTGTTAATAGCTTCCCCCATGGGTGAGAGAGGGGAGGGGTGTTTGAAGTGTGTGAAGGTGGAGGAGATTGGGGGCACACTGACTTATATACAAGCATGCACGTACCCATCAAATTTCCATTTTATTCCTATTATACATTGTTTTCCTGCATTTCTCCAGAAATCAACATTCAAACTGAACATAAGAAAGACACTTTAATAGTTATGAAAAATAGAATCAGTGAAAATGAGGATATAACTATATATTTTTTTGGTGGATTCACACTTTTTTCTCAAGTGTGACCATGAGCATATTGGACTCTACTATTTTTTCATGTCCATTATTTATTCTCATAAGAGTTATATGGCATCCATCTGTGGCATTCTGATGTATTGTGGAGGGTATTGGTGTGCCCTTGGCAAAAATGGGTCTGGTCGTCACAGGCAAAGCATGGGCATAAATCGAACCAACGGCTGTTTTACGGCCGGCTGTAAATTGACACTCCTGCCATTTTTTACAGCAGCTATCACTAACTCATTCTGATTCTTATTGCCTCTCAAACACCGCCAAAGGGCTGTCTGCTAAACCCAGCATCTGAGCTGCCCAAACAGATTTATCACTGTTATCTAACTGTGCCTTTAACAAGTGCCGCATCGTTTAATTGAAGCACTTGTTTTCTTGTTGATAATCACACATATGGATTCATATAGAGCAAAGCTGGTGTTTTGGTGAAGAAAAGTGCCGTTGGGACACATTTTGTAAACAGGTTTTTGGCGAAGACAAGTGAATGTGATATTTGATGTGGTT
Organism: Danionella cerebrum; assembly: GCA_007224835.1. NCBI lineage: Eukaryota > Metazoa > Chordata > Actinopteri > Cypriniformes > Danionidae > Danionella > Danionella cerebrum. Next base: position 111,657 of record SRMA01026737.1, read on the forward strand.
GGCAGCTTATGCCCCTGATGGAAAAAAAAAATACTGGAAGGACGATTTTTTTTTTGTACTGCCATTAAATTTTACCGCAAGGTCAATCCTTAACAAAACTTGTTTAGGAATGTTTATACCTTTTAAGAATTGGATTCATGGTTAAGATTTTAATTAACCTCTTTGAAGTCAACATCTGTTCGGATACACTTTCATACACTAAAGAGTTGTGGCATTTTTGGTGCGGTTCTGTGTCTCTCCCTTTCTTAAAATACAATGTGCATTGTGGAAATTATTTCGTGTTGATAGCAGGTGTCACCAGATGCTCTGTTTACAGAGATTTGTGTATCCATAGCATTAGTGTATAATGTGGTACATTCCTGTTTACTCAGCCTCTAATACACCCTTTTGTCTTTGATCTATTGAGCAGTGAGTTAATGGCGTTTTATCAACTATTTCAGTCTAATGCATTAAAAATTAGAATTTTTTTTAAATAATAAATACAATGTCACTTTAAAATATATTCTGTTAATAAGAAAAAAATGTTGTTTTACTGAGAATAATATTCAAGCTGCAAGCAGCAATCTGAGGGCTCTCACACCTCAGGGGATTCAGGCTTTCATTGGCTAACTTTTTGCACCATGACCAGAAATTTTTAAGGAGATGCTGTACATTCAAGTGAGAACTGTTGACATTTCTAGAAAATGAAAAAAAGATTACAAAATAAAGTGTCAGATCACAAGGTGGAGCCATGAATGAGAATTAATATTGTTCTATTATTATATAGGACACTGTTCTAATCACAGACACGTGAAAGAAGTACCGTATCGATATTAAATGCAGTATTTCATGTGGCCATCTGATGTTGCTATAAATGAAACTGTAGTTTGCTATAACACATGTGCCAAATTTGATCCCAATCGGATATTGTATGGCAGGGTTATAACTACTTCCTTATAATTTATAATTTTGATATAAATTAGTTTTTCGATGGTCGACTTTTGAGAGGCAGCTATGCACATAAAGCTTCACAGTTTAACATCCCATATGTCTTAGGTAAGACTTATTGAGTTTGGAGATGAAGAGTTTTTTTAAGTATGACATGAGCAAAAATTGATTTTTTTTTTTAAATAGCTGACTTCCTGTGAAGTTTGGAAATGCAATCCTTTTTTCTTATATTTAAGTCTTAGTCATATTTACCCTAGACATGTGTGGTGAATTTCATTCACCTGCGACAAAGCTTTAATACACCATAAGCTGACGCACTCTAGGTGGCGCCCATTTTCCAAACCCCAATGTCATAGATCTTCAACAGTTCTGACATGTTTGTGAAATTCAGTGCATTTTGAGCACATTTAGACCCTCAAAGGCCATGGAAAGCTGCAAAACAATAATACTTTGAGCAATTACAATCGTGTTCTAGAATAGCAGTTACAATAGGATTCTAGCTAGTTGCAAAAAGGATTCTCCTTCAGTGCTCAAACCCTAATAAGATCATGCGGTTGGCTTTTTACAAGATATCAATCTATCGCTTGAGTAAGATATAAAATTGAGTTAAATATAAAGAAATTACCATTTTCATTTTACAGCAATACAATTGACAAAAAATACATGTGGCTGTAATGAGTTGTGGTAAGTGGAAGAAAAAAAATAAAGGAGAAAACATTTAAGTTTAAAACGTTTTATAAATGTACTGGCAGGAAATGAACTCTGGCTAATCCATTCAAAATTCACAAACCAACCTCTTTTTAACAGCAAATGTAAAGCTGGATTTTCTCCAAATAACAACTACAGGTTTCATTTCTAGAATTCTTACTTCATATTTTTTTTTCATTTACTTTTTTGCCATCTATTATTTACAATTTTAAGATATTATAAAATATTCTGGAAAAAGCTCTCATCATGACCATATACCAAACCCATTGTGTATATTGATTTACAAAACCCATTAAGACTGAATAGATCATTGAGGCATGGGCAGTTTTAGCCCCGTCTGGGGACGAGTTGTAGTTTAAATTTCAGTTTGGCTCCATGTAACTTTTCAATAAGCCCATGGCTAATTTGGAAGCATGCCTGCTTGCTTTTTCAGTTTTTAAAGTGAATACATGGACTGTTTCAAGAGTTAAAACTCATACTCCAGATAGTAAATGCTAAGAATACCCGTTGTCACAGCAGCTATTTCCTGTGCTGGAAGTGCACTGCTTTGATTGCATCACATTCTAATTGGAATGTTAATTGTGAGCCAGATGGTAGCAATGCTTGATAATTATTAGGATTATTATTATTCTATTGCTGCATAACAGACATGCACACAAAGAGAAAGACTAAATGGGCTCTAGCAGTGGTTTGCAAATCATGCTATTGTTAAAAGTTGGCTCAAGGATTGGATTATTGAAATCACGTCTTGAAGCTCAATTGAGTTCAGATGCAGGTGTCGACTATGATCCTAACACGGCAGCATCTAAAACCAGTTCAAACCAGCTCAAACAAGTAGTGAAACGTCAAACATCACAGCAGCATATGGCGGTGCTTTCAACAGTGTTGTGTCTTGTTTTCCCTTTAGTCTTGGTTGTGTCTTTCATGTTGCAGTATTTTGCTCTAATGAACCCCACTGCTTAATGCATGCTCCTTTGATAACCTACATTGGCCGCCCTCAGAAAAAGGCTGTGTGTAAATTTTTCAAGAGCACAAAAAGAGAGCTGTTTGGTGCTGGTTTCCTGGCACAGCTGCAACTGTTGGCACACTCATCCTAAGGTTTATTCATTCCGTTTCACTCGGTATCTCCCTCTCTCTGTCCGTGGTTATCCTTCCCAAAGTTCCTCTGCTTATCATGGTGCTGCACCCTGCTTCAGTTCGGACCACGTTTATCCAGAGGCTTCTTGTCTGGGGGTGATAAGACGTCAGACTCACCCTTACAAGGATCCGATGGCACCTCTCTGTGTTTCCCTTGACATTCTTGCACTACCCTTCCCAGTTATTCTCAGTCTATCTTTCTTTATACACGTGGCTCTCTCTTATATGTTCCCTTTGTTCTTGAATGCTGATATAAAGGGGTAAAATTCCTTTCCAAAACATCTTAAACATATTCATAAAGAATTAATACACTATGTCTATGTCACTGAGATTAAACCATCCAACGCCACACAAGCTCAAAGACATTATGGATGTTTTTTGGCGTCCTGCTCAACATAAGCATATTAATCTAATTTGCAAATACGACAAGGGTTACAATTCAGTAGCAAAGACCATGTCACAATCCAGTGAGCTGAGTAGTCACTTTGATGTGATGTGTGTTTTGGGATGCACATGAATCTCCCCTAAATTGATAAATAGTAAGTGGATGTAGGGGAAATTTGAAGAAAGGGTAGGGGATTAAATGAGGTTAAGGTCTATCCCAACAGATTGTGCATGTTATTTGGACACAAGATGGGGCAGGTTGGAATAACATCATTTATATTTGGGTATAGATTGATTCTTGCTGGTCTACCTAGAAGGAAATGGATGAAAGAGGTGGGAGAGGGACATCCAATTTGTTTAGGAATTCATGTATTCCACCCCAAAAAAATCCAAATGAAATAATGGTTTTGATGCATTCTTTAACTAGCATACATAGATGGTGTTTTGAGATGTTGCTCAATCCTGTTCTCATTTGCTTATCTGAGTTGACAGATTATAAGATGATTTTTTTTCTTCTCTAGAGCATAGTTGGTTTACTTCACTAGAGTACTTCACTGCTTTCTAATTCATAATATTAATGTGATAATAAGACATTACATTCAGGGAAAATACATGGTTTTACCAGGAATTAATGATTCAGTATATGAAAAATGAACTGTTTTAAATATTTGAATGTTTTAAACACTCACAATGTTTTTGGCACTGTATTTGTCAAATTGTCATTAATATTTGTCTAGAAAAAAGACTTTAAGCATAAACTCAAGGCCATAAATAACACATTTCACATTATATTGAGATATAATTAGGGGCCAGAAGCTGTGCAGGCACTTACTGGTTTTGTTCCGTTTCTTCTTCAACTATTAAAGTCAGTGGCCATCCTATGAACCATTTGCGGTAAAGTTGTCAAATTTAGCACACTGATACAGTTGGTTATTTTGAGTAATTTGACCCAATCTGGACCCTCTAACTCCACCTCTATAGCACCACCACTAGTTCAAAGTTACACTTATGTTTATGCTAATTACTTCTGAACCATAAGATCAAAAAAGTTAATTCCTATTTACATTATGCAAATTAACCACCATTTTTAATTACCTTCCAAACTTACTTGTACATCCTCCTTCTAGACCGATTTTCACAAAATTAGTTCTTGACTCTCCTCTGACCATGTTTAATAAAATTTATGGAGTTCAAGTTGATGCATTAAAGCATTTATAAATGGTGCATGAACAATTATAACAATTGTGCTCGCCAAAAGGGTCAAAAGGCTATATTTCAATAACACTTTGGTGTATCAGGACTAAACTTGGTAGATGTTACACCAACCATATTATGAGGGTGTCTGCCAAGTTTCAGTATATTTCCCCCTAGTGGTCAGGAGAATTGTTTTTTTTTGTCTTATAATTCTGTTTCAGTTCAACATGAGTTGGGTGATTACATTTTTAGCATGTCAGCCATTTTAAATGTCAGTGCAACAAGTTTTGTGGCAGCGCCACCTAGTAGACGCATCATCAATTCTGTGGCTTTGAGGCAAGTCTAATTTAAATATGGATCTCTTTGAAATATTGGACCCAAACATAGAGTGATCCAGTACTTAAGGTTAAAATTTTTTAACCATTTAGCGTTTTAGCTTCTTGGCCCCGTATTACTGCTTGCAGATATATTTACCCTTGATTTTGATAAGACTACACGGTTTTCTAACATTCCTTCAACACATGATGAACACTTGAAGGAAATCAAACATCACTTAACCAGATTCTGAAGCAAAGTAGAGTTGAAAAACAAAAATTACCATGGGAAAAGTGATTGGAAAACCCTTCAACATTTCCTACAAACATAACGCACAATTTAAGTTGTGTGTTAACATTTTGGCTTTTTGAAAATGTATTTCAGCCAGGATAAGACGATTAGATAAAAATATAGATGAATATCCATTTCAGACACACTGACATAATTATACGTATTTTCATATTATGTACTGTAAGCAGAACTTGAGTTTCATGGTTGCCTTTCTATATTGATACACAATTTAATAATTGTTATATGTTTAGTCAAACAATTGAACAACTTGGAGAAAATATTGTGATGTTGTTATCTTTTTTTGCATAGATACAATTCACATGTTAAATGTATCAGAAAGTTGCTGTTGTGTAAATTATAGAGCATGGTTATAAATGGTTTCTTTCACCGGCAGTGGCATTCACTTCACATCACAAGGTCTTGGCTTTGGGAAGTTTTAGCTTTGTCACTCTGTTCTTTTTGTGAGTACAAAAGGTTGAGATTTGATTGTGCAAAATGGCAAAACATTATTTGTGGTACATGCTCAGACTGTCCTGAGTTAGGAAGAAAAGTGTGATGATGTGTACAAATGCACCTTATGTAATCTTTCAAGTGTTGCCAAGGCTGATGGTTCTGTCGTTTCTTTTGAAGTGTCTCTGCAGCTGTTCAGTGGCCTTCAGCTTTACAGCAAAAACACAAAAGCATACCACACAAAATGTGCCAAACCTTGTAGTTGCATTTTTAATGCATTGGGGTACAGTGGATTACTTGTTACTGAATGAGATGTGGATAGCATGAGAAATTAGCTTCAACTGAGATTTAGCATTAGCATTTACTATACATACCAAAACGTATTCAATCATCTGGCTTTGGGCACAAATGTTATCAATACACCATTGCTGTTATTACAGAGTTAACTATTTCCAGAAGGCTTTACACAAGGTTTGCAACAGATTATCAGATGGAGAAGTGTGACTGGCCACTGTGGAAAACAGTAACCTAGAGTGCAGTGTCAGTGTGATTTAAACAATGGCAACAGATGTATTGCATTACACTTGATGATGCAGTGATTGGATACTCCTGCTCGGCCAAGGAAGCAGATTCCATGAAGGTACCTACGCACTGTTCTTGAATAAAACTGAAGGCTGTTTGATTTTCAGAGGTCTATAGCAATTAACGCTGCAGAGCACTTATTAGCTCTACAATCTACAGACCTCAGCTTCTTCTGACCCAACTCTCATAGATGGCTGAATTGTAGCTGAATTGAGGTCATTCCCAATTGATTCCATTGTATACCACTATCACTTTTTTGGTGTTTTTTTTTTTGTCTTCTCAAACTAACAATAATAAAAAAATGCATAAGTCTGGCTGAAAGTTTGAGTTTAATTTAGCTCAAACTAATTATTCATTTAAAAAATTCATCCACTCACATTTGCCGTGAAGCTCAAATTTAGCTACATATAAAAACCTGTTGGTTTCAGATTTTTAATTTGTGATCGTTTTCTGCTGTGAAGTTGAGTACTTTAATATGCATGACAATGAGTACTTGCTCTTGACACCTGCTTCAAGTCTCCAGTCTATGAATTACAGTTCCTTTACTCGGTAAGCATACAGAAGGAAACCGGGGGACAATTGGTTGACATACAATATTGTAATGTTCATTGTGATTTTTTTTTTTTTTTACCTGAAAACACAGATATTCATACATTTGATCTATTTACTCCATTAACATTGAATATTGAACTAACAATACTGACTTTTTGCAAGAATCTTAGGTGAAGTAATTTGATGTAGTCTGGCTTTGTAGGGGTGTGTTATTGTCTTAGTTCATATTTTTCTTGGTTTCCAGAAGGAAGGGGTTTTATTGCTAAAAGGAATTAAGTGCATTTTCCAGTAATGTAAAAAAAGTTATATTAGCTCTAATGCATTTAAAGGCATTTTAATTGTCCAATAAGTTATCGATTCACCATCTAATGCATAGTACTATTCACTTACATTCAACCTCTATTGCCATAGCAATACGCTATCACTACGCTATACTTTTACTAATAGCTGTTAGACTCTAACAGTTACAGGTTGAAGTTTTCTGTTAAAACACTGTTTGAAGTTAAAATAATGCAGAATAATACCACCAGAATAATAAAAAAAGAATAATACCCCTTAAAAAGGAATTGGAGTGGCTTTCTTAATGTAAAGTTATGAAAATCAATTGACAGTGCAACTTTCTATTAACGATGATGCTCTCTTGAAAAGATCATGAAAGCACTCATCCCTAATAGCCTGTTTTGGTAGTATCCCGAAATATGTTTCTTACAGCATCCACGTTGCCATTAATACAATTTCTGCTATTAACATCTGCAAACATTACAGTGTGTGTTAGTATTCTAAATATAAATAATCAAAACATTTCTGATAGGGTCAAATTTAACCTTAAATGTTGATATTTGTTAAGTAAATCAATATACAGTGGTACCTCAAAATACGAATGCTTCGAGTTACGAAATGTTTGAGATACGAAAAGTCTTGTGCGTCAAATTTAGCTCCGAGATACGTAAAAAATTCCAAGATACCAAAAACACCAACAGTTCTGCTCTATTATCTGGGTCCTGGCGCTTCCGCGTCCTGGCGCTCCATTCTCCCATTGCAGACAGTGCTAAAAGGGGCTGATATGCTTTAAAACACTTTAAATCAGTTTTAAATCAAGTGAAACATTATGTATAGATTACCAATAATGTTCTATAACAAAAGTTAGAGTCAAGGTGTCCTAAATTAAGTAAAATTTTTAACGTGGAAAGTGCTGTTCTGTAGTTCAAGAAAACCTGTGACACGGACACTGTGTCTGCGCTTGTGCTTGAAAATTTCTTGAGAAAGTTAAGTTTCAAACACAGTGCCGTAATGTTTTCTGCCACCCGTTCTACCTCCTCCGACACATCGCTTCACTCGCAAGGTAAGGTTTCACATTTGTGTACATATTACGTATTTTACATTTGTTTTATTCTGTTTTATTATCATTTATTACAGTAACAATGTGTAGATTTAAAGATTGAAGAAACGTTACAATATTTTTTTTTATCAACTCATTTTGTTGTTTCTGAGAGGCATTGCACGGATTAAGCGATTGTAAAACTTGCTTCAAGATATTAAATGTTCGAGATACAAAAGCCACCCTGGAATGGATTAATTTTGTATTTCGCGGTACAACTGTAATTAATTATTTTCATGAAATTGGGGATGGCGGATGTCAAAATCAGTCCACCATACAATTTAGATATTGTATTTGTTTAACTCCTCTTTCAGGTTTATGTTTTGATTTAAAGATTTAAATTCTGGACCCTTTGTATCTAAAATTTGTCAAAAATATGCTGTTTGATCCCAGATTTTCCATTCTGTAACCAACAATTACGAGGTCGGGAGGGGCTTAGTGATAGGTCAGTTGTGTCCCTCAAGCACAGGAAAGGTTAAAGCGTTGTTTCTGACATTTAAAAGAAACAGACAGAGAAACTTTTTTTTCTTTTTTTGAAGTATGATGAGAAATATTGTTCAGAATGAAAAAAAATGTGTGAGGAATGCTTCAAGCTAACGTAACATTAGGATCTGATTGTGATGGAAGGGAACGTGATGCATTCCCAAACACATAGCAAATACCTTAGCATTGTACTTGGAATGTAATTCCTGACATGTTGATTGACAGTAAGTGTAGTCGATCAAATGATTTACAGATGCACTGCACTGGTTGAAAGAGGAAGGTCATCTAGTGCTCTTCATAAATCGAGTCATATTCATATAGATACCAGGAAATGTTTTCATATGTCAGTGTTTGCTGTAACTGCCAACCCAGTCGTCACTAATGGCTCTGCTGCTGCTCTAGAGACATTATTTATGAGCTTTGGATGAATCCAAATGATGATAAATCTCATGCTTGTCTCACGCATCCTAAAACCCAGTGAGCGCTCATTCTCTGATAGCAGCTTGGCAGAAATAACAGTCTTGAGCAAAATCGTTTTGCAAGTCTGAAAGTGTTTGAAGAGTTTCATTCAGTGTTAATTTGCATGAGCCCCCTGAGGACATTTAATGCTACTAACTCTCTCCAGCATGTTTGGGCAAACCTGCTGACTATTGCAAAGTCCAGCATCACCACTTCTCTTATCTTCCTTCCTCTCTCTCCAGCTCTACCTCTGCCTTGCTCTCTTTCGAGAGTTGAATCAGAGAGTGTTATTAGTCTTTAAAGAGCTTTTGCTGGCTCGACGTCTGTTATGATCAGAGTTTCAGGATTAGCGATGTCACCACACTGCATCTCTCTGCCATCCTGCCCTCGCTCTCCTTCTCTCCTGGCGCATCCCTTGTGACCCACAGTGCATGTTACGCTGTGTCTTGCTCCCCACCTCCTTCCCATCTCTGCAAACTCCTCTACACACACAGCTTGAAGTGTGCGGTGGGAAAACAACAGAGAGTGTCGGAGATTTCTCACACTACACTGGGACATATCCGCTACAGTGGCAGAGTGTGCGGAACAGCGCTGGATACAGCTGGAGGGGGGGGGGCGTGTGAATGGTTTGAGGGTAGTCAGAGATGCGCTGTGCTCCTCACTCGTTCTTTCTCTCTCGGATGATGAACAGTCTCGATCGGGTATGATGGAGCTTGTCTAAGTGGGACTTACACACGTGTGCTCTTAGTCAAGCAGAGCTAGGGAGCTCTCGGGAGCTTGGAGGCACACACACACTCTTTCATCACTTGCATCTGGACTGTGACCGATGACAGGAAAGAAGCGACAAATTCCATCCGCCCCTCGTGCTCCGGTGAGCATACACAAGGGCAGGTGAAGGACCGATACCTTCGACCACGAGACCTCTGGAGATGTTACTCTTCACTCATGTGAAACTTGCTTTATTTCTGTTGGTTTTCCTGGATGTTCCACAGTCATCACTTCAGGGCAGGAATAAGGGCAGATGGAACAAGGGGGGTAAGTTATGCAAACACTTCCTGTGCCTTTGAAAGTTGGGGATTGATATTTGAAGACATGGCTGCTTGTCTGACATGTTTGTTATTAAACAGAGCTTGGAGGATCTGTTCTTGTGAATGTTTCCGCAGATTTGTTTGAGTTTTCAAAGTTGATGTCAAAGGCTGGATCACATCCCAGGTATAAGGTTTAAAGACATTTCCAATGAGCTTCTGACACTACCATTTCTAGAGTGTCCTCCTTGGTTTTTGAACATCATGTAGGTAAAGCTTCTTTTGGACACTGTTTTGGGATGTCCCTTAATGTTTCTACCAACCTCATAACATAAAACTATTGAACAGAAGACATTTGCAACATCGACAAAACATTCTCTCATGGTTTTTTGAAGGACATCCAACATTTGGTTCCATCTCAAAACTTTTGATAGTATTGACACCACTGGGGATCTTATGAGAAGATTCTATAAATGTAAAATGTACAGCGGGGTTGTTGTAGTTCTTGAACAATGTAGATAAAGAACTTTGAAACTTTAGATGTCAATGCAGTCATAGATCATTAAACCCTTCAACCCATTCTTCCTCAGCAGAATGTTTCCTATATGTGTGCAGATGCTGCTCAGCTAAAAGCTTGTCTACAGTGCTGATAGAATTTCACTTCCTCTGCGCTCCTCTGTTCGAGGCTATTGGGTTTTTGAAAAAACAGACTGTGAGGGAAGGAAAACCCTTTGAGATGTATGTCATTTTGACCATGAGTTGTGTTATGCAGATATCTATCAGAGCTTGCTCTACCAAAACCCAGTTCCCAATGCTGTAATTGTGTCACTAAGTCCTGTTTCACCAGGAGCAGTGCTAATAGAGGAGTGTTAATCACTCAAAGCAAACCCCCAATCTAGGAGAACTGCTCTCTCTCGCTTCTCAGGCAGCATCTAATCCCCTTTGTGGGATTAACAGGAGAGGGGTAATCTCAGCCAATGCTCTTGATGAAAACTTGCTGCTGCTCCTCCACAGGCCATGGATGTCTTAAAAACTGAATATCTTTCTCTTCAAAGATTTGGCAGTGCTGGTAACCTTTACTTTCTCCATAACCTCTGTTGATTTTGATGATATTGACTGGGCATCTCTTCAGTCTGTGTTCTTCCACAAGACTTTTTGATTCCTTGGATTGTCTCATTTAGAGATGGAGCTAGTGGGTGTATTCTCTCCTGGGTTAGCAGGTGTCAGATGGACTTCAAAGCTGACTCATGTCCTGAGTGTGATGTAGCTGAAAGGTTGAGGCTGACTCATGGGGTTGGTCGAACAGTTTGTTTTGGTGAAAATGGGTCAGCTCAACAATCAATGTACTGTTTCAGTGTCATTTTAAAGCAATGCATGTTTATTTGGGACACTCATAATCAATGAAAGTGCTTTAAAATAAAGTTATTACAACAAATCATGAAAAGAATCACTGTAGAAAGACTGAACAAACAATAAAATACATAAACTGCACTGTTAATGAAGGTCAAAGACTACAAATAAAAAAAATATATGTTTACGTTGCATTTTTTCAGGCCTTTCTTCAGAAGATCAGGTTTGAGAATGCATGCAATTTGGTCTTTGGATCCTGTCGTGCACTGCTTTCTGATTCTCCAGATTTAAACTTCAATCTTATCATATCAATCTTCAAAATGCTTCAGTGTAAAAATGTGCTGCCTGAGCTGAATGCTGGTCAAAAGAAGATGATGTAGATGATGGTTAAAATTAATATCCTAATTGCAGAAGGATTTTCTCTTCCAAATATCTCTTGTAATCCCAGTCATTTTTAGAAGCAGATACTTTGTGTAATAAAGTGCCAAATCAGTCTTCAGCATGCCAGAACTGGGTGACTGGCAGTTTTTAAAAAAAGTTTTATTGTTAAAAATGCTGCGATGTGTTATATTTAAAATATATGTAGTATATAAACTAAAATATGATGGAAATTAATGTTTTTTTTCATTTCATTCACGTCTCTTTCATCCATTTTCCAACCGGTTTCTTCTCATTTGGGGGTCAAGGGGGTCTATCTCTAGCACACATTGGGCGAGAGGTGGGGGTACACCCTGGACAGGTCACCAATCCATCACAGGGCAGCACACTCTTACACAAAAGGTGGATTTTAGATTATTCAAGCAACCTAACCGCATGTTTTTGGGATTGTGGAGGAAACCGGAGTACCCGGAGGAAACCCACGCAAGCACAGGGAGAACATGCAAACTCCTTCCAAGAAGGTCACCGGCAAGCCTCAAACTGGCAACCTTCGAACTGGAATGCCACAGTGCTACCCACAGTGCCACTGTGCCGCCCCAATAGATTTCTTATTTTTTACAAATGTAAATCAGGTAGAATTTGTGTACAAAATTTTAATTCACATTTGCATTTGTTGCAGTAATTTTATGAAACTGCTTTCACGCTCAAATCTTTTTGTACTCATTTGCGGATCCTGAACTGTGTGTGAAAGACATTTTTCATATTCAACTCCTCCTATGCAAACTAGGGATCTAACGATAAACATTGCTCATGAAACAATGCATATCACGACATTCTGTTCATAAGACAATATTTAGTTTTTTTAAAAACCTATTTCAATCAACTATTTATATAGTTGTGAACGAAAAAAAAATTGTAATGCTTTCAGACCACAAAACTCTAAGTGATAGAGAGAGATTGTTTTATAGTGTTTCTCCTGTTTTTCACTTAAAATGTAAAGGATAATTGTGTACTAGAAAATATTAAATTAAGGAGAAAATCAACATGAAGAAGTTTCAGAAGGGACTAGAAACACCATCACGAACAACCAAAAAAGACTTCAATTGCTAGGCGATATATTCCAGTAATTCCATAATACTTATTGTCATTATTTTGTTTTGCGATAATTTTGTATCGATATATTGTGCCACAATATATTGTTACACCCCTAGTGCAAACGGATCAATTTTGTGCCGTTCTTAACCGACCATTTGTACAAAAAAAATACGATAAGTGAGTAACTCTAAGAGAGAATGGTCAATCAGGAATCAGGATACCTTTTTTTTTTAATTCTATATTTATTATGACCACTTTGCCTTTGCAGTTTAGAAAAAGCAATTATTCCAGATCCAGAACACTATTATTTATGGGTTGACTAATCCTTAAATCCAAAACCCACTACTGTCATTTAATTATATTTTAATTAGTGATAATGCATCGAGAGATTTATCTTTGTCAATGTAAATATAAGTTATGTTGTCATGCAGTTGGGGATACATGATGCCATCGGTAATTTGAACTCCCTCCATCTAGTTTTAGCCTACTTCTGCTTGAAATGGAAAACAGTATTAGCCTATGTTTTCTAAATGGTATAATCTATGTTACTGGGGGAAGTAAATAAATGATATCCCCATAATCTTTGGCCTCTGGTGATATAGAGGGCATTGGCTTCCCACGGAGCAATTAGGGAAGGTTTAGAACAGCTGTGTGAATTCAGCTTCGGCTTTCCTCTTTGTAAAGATGACACCACACGCCCAATTACCTCTTCAGGACACACTTGAAAAGGTGTAATTTTACCTGTGGATATGATAAGATCAGCCTGTTTGTTGTAGTAGTGTTATTACTAGTGTTTTGAACAATCCCTGCTGCTGGTTTGCTGTTGGTAAGAGCATTTGCCTGGTGAGAGTGGTTATTTTCTTTTTTTGAACGGTGCATTCATGTGCTTTTAGGACAAACAATTGGATTGAATTGGTTGTGCATTGCAATTTCAATGTAATTATTTTCTAGCTCAGTAGTTTCTAATCTTTCCTTGTGTTGCTTCTGATTTCTGATAGGAGTTGAGTATATTTATATAAATTAATTTTTTCTTGAAGTGTTTCATTTTTGGAAGTTTTTAAGTTACTCCTTCAACATTATCGGCTTCTGCATTTTCTGAGTTTTTTTTTATTGCTCTTTTTGGTGTTGAATTGTGAAGGAGTGATTTTCAATGATTACTGATTTAAAGAATAACAAGCTTCTCAAAATTAAATCAAAACATGGGAAACATGTTGATGTCTGGCAACATTTGATGTCTAAAACACAACTGAAACCTTCTCCCTCAGTCCACCCAGTCTCAGTGGGTGAAGTTAGAAGCTTATGCCATTTTATGCACTTTAAGTTTAGTGTATTCTGTTCAAATTTGACCATTGTCTCCACAACAGAACCTCATTGTTTGGCAAATGCATGTGATTGTCACATGTTCCACTCAATTATTATTATTTTTTTTATTTATAGTCATCATAACAATATGATAGATTTCTTAAAACAACTATGTCCAAAGTCCTTATTGGAGGCCACAACTCTACATTTTAGTTCCAAACCTATTTCAGTAAAAAGGCATTAGCTTCAAACAAGTCAAGAGGAGCTGATCTTGTGTGTCTCATGAAGGTTTAAACTGTGCTGTTCCTCCAGGAATGACTTTGGACCTGGTCTTACAATCTACAGGTTTATTTTTCATCAAGGATTATAGAGACTGTCTGCAAACTATCATCATTCTTTAAACTTAAACATATCTAATTGTAGATATAAGCTTTTCCTGCCAGTGAGGTATTTTGGTGTAAGGAACCATACTTTACATGTTAGATGCACATTGAATGTGAGGGACAGTGCTTCTGCAACTAAAAACAAAAGTCACAAGCCTCTGCACGACCTACACCAGAGACGTGCAAAGCATGCTGACCCCTCCACCATAGCTTGATGTGCACGTCTCAAAAATTGTAACTTGGACAGGGACCAAAGGCTCTGTTAATAGTCAGCTTAGTTGAGGAGCATTTTTGGTGTCGGCATTTCTCTGTGACGGGATTTGCGTCATATTTGGTCGGCTCCTCCATGAACAGGAGAAAGAAGAAGAGGAATAAGAATGTAAGAAGAAGAAAAGAACTTCCCCAATTAAAGTTTAAGTAATGACCATGGCAACAATTATGTGTACATGAACACATTTCCTCATGCATAATAAGTGTGGAGAATTTAAGTTTGTAACTTGATAAATAAAATATTAATTGCACTAGATTTCGATCACAATTCCAATCCCGTTTACTACTTTTTAGACAGTTTAAGGTGTGAACATCTGTCAATCTGTCAATTTAAGGGGTCGTCTGAACCTAAAGTTTATTCCACACGTACCACTAAAAAGAGATTCTGCATAACAATAAGTTGATTAAATTGTGGAACAGGTTGAGTAAAGATTTAAAATCTTGTATTAGTATATAACAGTTTAACATTAAGTATAAAACTATGGGTCTATCAAAGTGTGTGAGTGAAGAGGTTTTAAAGAGGACTATATTTGTTGAAGTGTTATATGTTAAGTTAAATATTTATTATTAAGAACTAGTGTGTTTTTATTGGTTGTTGTTGTTGATGATGTAGATACCTTAATGGCTTTGAAAAGTTCAGTGTGAAAGAGGGTAGGACTAGATAAGTTTATACTTTTTCCTTCTCCCATTCAAGAATGTAAAAAAAAAATGTTTACAAAAACTTGCAGTGCTACCTGATAATATAGTATGAGGTGTTTATATAGTTGTGTTCATTTTAAGATGTGATTGGCTCTCCTTTCTCATTTGAGATGTTTTGTGGATGGTGTGTTTTTTTTGTTTGCTTTTACGTGCTTCTAATGATTTAAATACATAAATAAATATCCTCATTCCCAGTATTTGTGATGTTTAAAAAAATGTTCTCCTACAAAAGCTAATCTGTCACAGTCCTACTGATATTTCTAGGATTTTATCCTTTTAGCTTTGATTAGTCTCCTACCCCCCCCCCATCCTTGTGTTCCCATTCCATTATTGATGTCACCTGATGCTTGTTATTTTGTTATTTAAACCCGTGTTTTCCAGCAATTGTTACTAGTATATCTCAATCAATATGAGCGTTATCTATGTTTGGATGGACAGTCTCTCTTTTTTTCATAGGAATTCCTGGATTAATGACTCTTGTATTCATTGGAATGGAATTGCCTAGCCTTGCCTTTTAACTGGAGTGATCAACTCATCTGTGGATTTTTTTTCTGTTCCTGCTTGACTTGAAGACCTTTCAGTTTGGATTTCCTTTTGAAACTTTTACCTGCGTACAAAAGGCAGTATTTAATGTGTATTTTAGTTAAGCTCAAATTATTATATTATATTATATACCTAACTATGATGCTTTGTCCATTTATTGGTCTCCAAATAAATATTTTGCTGATTGAGGCTTAAAAATTTGAATAAGGAGTTAAATGTTGTCCCTGCCTCACCTTACACTTATAATCTGTGGGTTCACGGTCTCTAATGTTATCTAAAATGAAATTCAAGCGTGATGTTGCTGCATGTATTTGAATGTGACTGTCACCGTGGACCTCCTGATAATGGTGAAATCTCTTGGGCAAATTCAGACTTCATGTGCTGTCTCTTCTTTTCTCCCTGACACAAACACACACATTTCCACAGCTACACCTCCAGAAAATTTGAATGTGCCAGTCAATCTCTCCATCCTAATAGAGGTTTATTCTCCTGGGCCACCTGAGGGGCATGGCATTTAGAGGGCAAACTGAACCCACTCAATGTCACCCTCCATCTGCTTCAAACCATAACCCAGCCTTACCTTCCAACTCAGGTTGGAAATATCACAGCAGCTTTTTCCACCAAATCTTCCTTTCCTCATTGTTAAAGTAGCTGAAGTCCTGAGATCCAATCTCTCCATATGGCAAATCCGTAAGTGTAAGAAGGACCTGTAGGTTTCCCACTGTGAGAAGGCATTAAGGCACTCCCTAGAGCTGCAACTGAATTCCAATCCAATAGCTGCACTCTTGGCATCACCACGGCTGTCAAGTCCATGGAAATGATCATAAAACTAAAGCCCAGAAGTATAACTCTCCCTTGAGGCCTCTTGTCTGTGGGTGACCAAGACGTAGCTTCATGCAAGTATCTGCTTTTGCCAGTAGACTAAAAAGAAAAGCAATTCTCAGTGCTTTCTGGCTTGGGATGCAATGGGTTGCCAAATCTTCTGAAAATCAGAGAAGTATTTAGCTATTTTAGGCACTCTGTTGATCCTGTTTTTAACTGAAGTCTATGCAAAAGAATATAATCTTTTCTATCTTCTGAGCAGTCTGGTTGAAGTGTGTCAAAAAAACGATGGCACATTCAATTATTCTCTTGCACCCCCAGCAATGTTGCAAGGTCTTGACTATGTGGCCACATCCAGATCACTGCATTTATAATTGGTAATAACGTCTCTCTTAGGATCATTTAATGGCCTATGCAAACTGCTACACTAGAACAGAGATGAACATTGTTTAGATGAACATTGAATTTAATCAAAGGAAAAGATTGCACAAAGGCAAGGTGAGGAGCAGAGACCTTGTATCATTTTTATCCCAGGGACTGTTTTGATCCTGACCCTAAATCTCTCCACTTTCCCCATACATTTTTTTCTTGTCATATCTAAACACAGTGCTGACTATGTTTTGGTGCCTGGGTCTTCTATAAGGATATATAAGACAACCTTTAAGACAAAGCAAAGTCACCAGTGTAAAAAAGGCGGTGTAATATGTATATCACTCCCAAAGTTTTGGATTAACAACACACAGTGTGCAAAAAGTACACTTTGCCAGTGTAGATTATAGGTGAAAAGTTATATGGTTTTACATTTTACATTTTCACCTGAAAATGCAAAATAAAAGTGTGACTGAAAAATCATAAGGTCATCCGCTCACAACAACTTCTGCCTTGAGGAGAGACGATAACATTTTTTCTTGTGAAAGAGAAGTGTAACAACCTAAATGTTATTTGTTAGCCCTTTGAAGTGCCAATTTAGCACTCAACCAGTGTGCTTTTTACACCAGACAGATTGGGACCATATATGATACGTTCAACTGTGTTGAAATGAACACTTTAAGTGTTGAATTGACAATGCTAAATTTACTGTGAAATGCATACAAAGAGAGATGTTTGTAATAATTTGATGCAGAACAGATTAAACAGAACAGATTCTGTACTGGTAGTTATGGAGTCAGTTCCACGCCCTGCAAAGATTGATGTCCGAAACTCTGGCAGCTGCTGATCTGAACAGGAAAAAGTACAGAAAGCTTAAAAATCCTGTTGAATATGCAAATCAAACACACTCTAGTTATAAACAAATTTACTGCTTACACTTTGCCTGGATTAGACTATAGTGACTCTCTTTCACTGTATTAAGCAGTTTATGTTAATCACTATATCTTGCCTGTGACTCTACTGTGATCTGAAATTGTATTTTGACATATCTTCCACACTGTTGTGTTGAGGTTGATTTTGGCAAGAATAACATTATTTTAATGTTCTGATCAGGCCATATTTGCAGATGAGGCCTTTTTCCATAAAAGAGTAATAAAAAAATGTTCATGTGGATATGAATATGGCCTAAAACAACTCAGCTGGAAGAAGAGAAGGATTAACCATCAGTACAACTCAGGTTTATTTACAGTAATACTGGTTTTACAGTAGTAGTTCATTCCTTTAAAGGAAACAGAGCAGGCTTATCAGGTGTATAGATCAGGGAGTCTCTTTGGCATAGACAGTATGGAGACGGATTCCCTGCACTAAGAGATGGGTATTATCAGGAGGAATTGGAGTCAACTGACAATGGTTGAATTGTGAGAAAAGTGGAAGTGGAGTAGAGGTTTCTGAGAGACCCAACAGAAGTAATGGGAAGCAGGAGTGGAGCCAGGTACTCAGTCACTCTGAAAACCCAGCAGATGTGAACTGTAGATCTGACAATCTAGGAGGTGCAGAAAGGAGTTTTTTTGGGGGGAGGTGAGTGATTGGAAGATGGCTTTGATTAGACGATTGCTTCAAAAAGTAGAATATTGCAAGGGGTGAGTGATTGCTGACTGGGGATAGGCTGAGTTTCTTCAGAACAAACTGAATCCCTGACAATGTGCTCTATGCAGAGAGGATGTTAATAGCAAGTCTATGGAATGTTTTTCTCCCTATAACCAAGTATATTAAGGTTACTGTTTTTATAACCACTGAAAAAAAAAAGCAAATTAGGTTTTGCCAAAATGCAAAAAATAATAATTTGTACCATTCATGTTTCAGTGTATTCCACCAATTGTACATTAATGCTAGAGAACGCAAAACAAATCTCAACATTCTAAACAAAACAACGATTTAAAAAAAATTAAACACTTCAGAAAATTATGGTAATTATATTTAAATTATATTGTATGTCTGAAAACTGAATATTCTGAGAGCACAGTAAAAGCATAACTCCTGATTAGGACTGTTTCTCAATGTGATTCATCCCAGAAAGTTATTCACAAGTAACGGTTCATCATAGATTTTGCTAAAGTATGTTTCTGCGTGGGACTTTCTTGTGGCTGTTTATACCATATTGATTACTAGAGCCATTTAATTAGGCATATTTCCTGTCAACTGGTGTTGATTTGCTTTTGTTTTTCCTCATCCATTTTGTTTGCAGAAAGTTGTGTTTTTATTTATTTATTTTTGGTTATTTTGACTTGCTGTATTACAGTTTTAGATCTGATCTACTGACTGAAGGTTAAGTGGCACGTCAGCTATTATTCTTACTGATTGCATTCCATCATGGACAACACCACACTGGGTTCTATTCATGTGTCCAGTTTGAACTCTATGATAGGAGCACATCTGCCACATGCTGCCCCTTTTTCTGAACTGTGCAATTTCTGTTACACTTTCTCTAATGAAGCTGCAGTCTAATTGCGGTGAGGACCCTTCTCAATAGTGTTTTATGTTGGGTTTTATGCTGTAGAGATGACAACAGTAGCTGATGGATGGGAGATTGTAGCTTTTACAGCCCAAGACCCTCTCACCTTTAACATTATACCTGTACCGTACTCATTCACACTTCAATCAATTTGTGCACTTGAAAGATAATCATGTTTAGATGACAGAATTGTCAATATGAGGTAACTTATGCTAATAATCAAAAATTATTGTCCTCAAATCATCACTAAAACCACTAATCTGACTATTTAAATGAAAAAAGTAAATAAATAAATAAAATAAAATAAAATAAAAATAAAACAACAAAAAAATAACACAACATTTTTATCAATTCCCATTGTCAAATCATGGGTTCATTGGTTTTATTATATTTCCCCACTCTTAGTGGCTATAATAGCTTTTGAGGAAGTTTTATGAGGGCTTTTGATCATTCCTCCAGAAGATATCAGACAATTACTTGGACACTCAGTAATTGCTTCAGTTCATCCCAAAGTTGTTATATTGTGTTGAGGTCAGGCCTCTGCACACATCCGGTTCTTCCACACCAAACTTGCTCATTCATGTTCTGCGAACCTCAAATTGAAACACTAAGAACTAACACCCAGACTGCGCATGAGCTTGCTTATTCCATGCCATTCCATTCCATTCCATTTCATTTTTTTTTTTTGCAAAACAGGATCCAAAATCCAAGCTGTATTGATAGAAATGCAAGGTGAATCTGGTTTCTCCACCCAGCATTATTGATTGCGAGGTGGGCATTGTCCTGAACACAGATTACGGTTTCACATAATGTCCACCATTTCCAACCTTTTTGAAAACAAGAGTGTGTACTTGCAATTGAGCAATAGAGCACCGTGTATTTGTCTTTTCCACTTTTGTAAGTGGTGTCTGTCTGCTCTAATAATTACAGTGCATACTGCTTTGTGAATGAGGGGAAATACAACAGAAGTAAACTGCATTTAAAAGAAGAATATTAAACACGTATCACACTGTCTAATAATGTACTGCGTGTATTCTTGACACAACCGTAACAATATTTCCATTGCCTTTTCCCATTTATTTTCAACAGTCATTTGTTCGCAACATTATCAGCGATTTCCCAGAATTCATTTAATGCTACCAAAGGTACAGCAACCCGAGTCAGTTTGGATGTCTTTGCAAAGTTTAATGACTGACTGGCTGTAGCTTGAACGGTCCAGGAGGAAATACATCTAAAATTTTCCATTTGTTGGCTTTTCAAGCCAAGATAATAATTGTATATACTGTATAATATACTGTATTTAAATCATTCTTATCGCTGGATACTCAACACTTCTATAAAAGTAAACGTTTTGTGGATAAAATTAAATAATTAATTACGAATGCCATTTGGAGCTATTTCTACAATTTCTTAAAATGTGTTTAAAATGTTCTTTTGATTGATATAACAGATGACATTACTTAAATTAAAATGTATTTTAATTTTAGTCATCTCAATTGACAAAAGAAAGACTCATTTTTTTAAAAATAAACCATTTTTTTAATATATATTTTTGTTCATCAATGCACTTTTTGGTTTAACTATTTAAGGAAGACCAAGGAAGTCTCCATGAATTTAATCACGTATGGGAAGTTGTGGGAAGTTAGTGTTCATCGTAAGGATTGCACAGTGTGAACCCTTCTTTAAATAAAACAGATTTTGCTCATATTTAAGTGAATAAGGCTTTCCACCTTTTAAGTTTTAAAGATATGTATTCCGTCATGCTACATATCTCATGGTATGTTTAACTCAGACGGTTTAGTTTCTTTATTTTTTTGTTAAAAAGACTATGCGGCACATGTCAACAGGCCTTAAAGTCATCCACACCCTTCTCATGACCTCTTTAGATGCGTTTTATTTTTTGCTGTTGGTTATTTTGAAGTGCCTCTTTTCATTACGTTAAGAGCAGTTGAAGTTGGTTGACTTATAATTATTTTGATGCTTCTGAGAATTGGCTCCAGAACTTCATCACTGCCTCATGATCCTGTTTAAAAAAAGCCCCCTACAGGGTAAACAGTTTCCTGTGACCATCCTCCCTGCACTTCAAATGATGTCACAACCTAAATCATGTCATTAGACTTAAACATCACCAGCTCTGCTTGGAATGAGACCAGTAAGAAGATCCCTCAAGGAATTATATCACTTTTTGTCATCCAATGGGATTCTTCAGCTGCAGGCTGACAGTCTCTAGGCCAAAAGCATCCTTCAGTTTGGATTAGAGCAAACATGTCACTCGTTCGCTTTTTCATGCTTACGTCTCTGCATCATGTGCCTGGCTTCCCGCTCTCAAAGCGCTCAGCACTATAAAACTTTTAAGAGATAAGAAGCTGTTTTTCTATTTCAGGGTCGCCATTAGTTTGAATAATGCAGAGACTCGAGGAGGAGTGGCTGATGGTCTGTGGAGGGTCGAAACACAGTTTGGATTAAATAATACATCGTTTTTGCAGATACTGAGGCCTGTTCTTCCTCCAATGCCTCATGTCTCTGTCTCATCCAATAACATTTTGGATGCAATTGTGGAATGCTGAAGAGTTCTGGCTCAGAATAATACAAAAATTGGACCAGGAGAACTCAGTATGCATCCAGCTGGGCAATAGAAAAGAGCATGAAAGGAGGATTCCCTAAGGCTCTCTGCTGAGCTTTCAGAAGTGGAAGTGACACTGAAGTTATATATTCTTCAGCAAACTTAAAATGGTAGAAAGAAGAACTTCGCTTAATGCAGTCTTGGATGCAGAGGATAGGAAAGTGAATGTGAAAAGGATTCACATTTCAATATTCTGATTACACACATCAAGTGGAAAAGTGGAAGCCTGAAACCAGATTTTCATGTTTCAATTTCCGAAGTTAATTAAACAATATGGTTTTGTCATGTATGTCTTGCATCCAAGTTTACTACTTGACCGACTGGTGACTGAATTGACCTTAATGGCGGCTTAAAATCAAAAATGAATAATAAGTAATCAAGTGGCATGGGCTGTGTACCATTAGTAACTGAGTCAACAAACTTGGGTAAGAAGAGGTTAAAAAGCTTGCTTTAGATCACATGTTTTTCTAAGGTGCCATGTAAGAAGATCCAATGACAGTTATTGGAGACTGACTAAAAGAAATGAAAATGATATGAGTTCAGAGATCACAGTTTTTGATAATAAAAATGCACCTGCTAAATAGAAAATTTTGTACCAACATTCTAATCTGTTTGTAAGATTATTTTTTGTGAATAGATTTAGTTACTAAAACATGCCATACATACAAAGCTGGAAATCAAATTTAATTAAATTCCAGTTAAATATGTTAATGAGCACATTTAAATGATAAACTTTGTCTTAGCTGTACTTTATTATTGTCATTTTAACAAACTTTAAATGCATTTTTGCATTTGTTGCACCAGTTATTAAAACAGCCATTTAGGCTCAACACAATTTATTTGAATTAATTTCCTATTAAAAATAGGTTATTTGGGATAATGAAAATGACAACAAATATTTTGTAATACACCAGACAATTTTCTCATGCAACTCAGTTCACATACCCTATACATTCATTCATTTTCCAACCTGCTTATTCTCTTTTGGGGTCACGGGGTCTGCCGGTTTCTATGTCTAGCGTACATTGGACAAGAGGCGGGGGTACACCCTGGACAGGTCGCCAGTCCATCGCAGGTTAACACACACTCACACCTAAGGGATTTCCAGATTATTCAATAAACTTAACTGCATATTTTTGGGATAGTGGGGGAAACAGGAGTACCCGGAGCAAGCCTCGAACCGGCAACCTTATAACTGGAAGGCTATAGAGCTATCCATAGCACCACCATGCTGCCCATACCCCATACGATGTAAGAAAAAAGAAGAACATAATAAAACCATTCAAAATGTAACAGTCTGATGAATGCTATTTTGAAACCTGGATGTCCTGCATGGAATACTACGGAACCTCCTCCCAGAGGCTAGCAAGGAGAGAAGTCGGTGCTGAGGATGTGTAGCATCTTTAAGGATGTTCCTAGCTCTGGATAGACAGTGTGTTGGTGCCATGTCCTAGAAAGGGAAGTCCCAATAACACACTGCGAGAAAATAGTAAAACAAGCAAAAAACTCAGCATTAAAGAAAGTGTTTTTTTTTTTTCACAAAATAGAAAGAAAAAGGAATTTGACAAATATGGCAAAATACAATTAACATACAGGCTTCCTTAAAGCCTCAAAGTCCATTATTCTTCCAGTTTTTAAAACTGCACTGGACAAAAATTTGAGTTGTCAGTCTAATCTAACCCACTTTTAGTTTTTTTTCTGCAATCTCCATAGATACTTTCGACGACCATGGCATATGTCTTTTGATGAGGTTGTTACAACTCATTGCACCAGTTGGGGTTAACTTACAGGTTTCCAGCTGAAGGATAACTGCACAAGCAGTAATCTAATATAGTTGTTAAATCCAAGTGGCACCTTTTTTTTTGCCAGGGAGTATATATTCTGAGAATTCTGAGCTATAGATTGTTTGGAAGAACATGTACATTTCCACACAGATGGTAAGCAAAACTGAACATTGCCAAATGTCCAAAAACCATGACCAAGATGCACAAATTTCATTTGATGATTCTTTATCACTTTAAAGTAAGACACTTGAGACAAATTAATCAGAATGGTGCAATTTGCAAAGCGATTATCAGAAAATCTGAAAAGTGATTATCAGAATATTCAAATGAAAAGATGTTTCTGAACACTCCAACTAAACACCCTCCCCACCAATATCACCCTGCCGTCCAAGAAAGGTTGCCCAAAAGCTCAGTAGAACAGAGCTGGGTTAGTACCAGAAAGGTAGACCATATGAGAAAAGCTGTGAGAGAGTGTGTGGTGCTGTTAAGGCAGGGGATCCCAGAGTCCTAGTCTAAATGGGACATGATCTATAAAAGAACCGTGCAGAAGCATCTTCTTTGTGTAATAAGTGTCCATTGTTAAATGAAAGTTGTTTTTTGAATAAGTATTGTGTAACCTGGCATCTACCCACTGATTTCAGTCTGTTATGGCCTCCGATTATTACATGCATTTTAAACAAATTCTCATTAAACCTCAATAACAAGTATATGGTGCCTTTTCTGACAGCCATCATGTCATTCATGAGGAGGCAGTAGGCCCAACCTTAAACATCAAAGTATTCAAAGGGCTAATCATGTCAAATATTATAAATAGAGATCTTAGAGTGATGTTACTACCAGTAAAAGCTTTATTTGTTTCAGGATATCAGGACCAAAGTACAGTTTTTTGCATAATGTTATCTGCAAAATTGTCTATTGTTTCAAAGTCATGACCCAGGGATATTCCCATCTATGGCATCATATTTCTGCATTGTGAACAAAAACGTATTCACTCCTCATTAACCCTTAAGACCTTAATTTATGCCTTAATAGACTAGAATGATAAAATAACTTCAGGCTATCTGCGGTCACATTGATGGATGAAGATTCCCTATTAGCATTAATCTTTAATCGTTTATATTACCTTACTCTGCTTTTAAGTAGATCTATCATTGCTTCGTGCAGACAGTTGGGGCTTTATTCATTTAAAGTCTTGAATATGAGACTTTTCATTGTTCTCAAAAAATCAAAGATGGATTTGAAGGGCATCCAAAAGCCAGACTAAAACCTTACCTTTGGTTCCCAAGCGACTATTTAGGGCATTGTGCTATCAAAATGTATATTGTTGAAAGCTTTCAGTGCTGCAGGAAACTGCCGCACCTGGATAATGAATTCCATGAAGAAAAAGAAATGCCCCAAGAAATAGCATACCTAGGATGTTGAATATTAAATACAACCCACATGAGGGTCGAACTGCAGGAATTTGTGCTGTTAAAGTCAGTGATCCTCTAGTGGGAGGTAAAAAAAAAAGCAAGAAAACTCTCAAAAGTGTATGTTTCCTTGAAGTTACCGCTTCAAGCTCAAAATACAGCACATCAACACACGTCAGGCCTTAGGAAACTAACTGTAATTTATGTGGCATGGTGAATATTACATCTTTGCAAGTTATATATATATATTTTTAGCTAGTTTTTGACAACTCTTTGGTCCTTGTCATCCATGGGTTTTATTTTACATTTGCCGCCTTTAAAAATACTTCAAAGCAGTGGTCTAAATATAACTATAACATCTCCGAATTGCTCATCCCATAATTTGACTCAGTAGATCCCGCTATCAGTTCCTGTTTCCAATTTCCTGTTCATTTTGCACCCACTTACAGAACTAAACTCAGGACAAAGGACTGCAATCCTGAGGAAGAAATGCTCGGGCGTAATGTTGCTAACTGTGAGCTGTGCTAATCCTTTGCTGGCCCGCTTCAGCAGGCATCCCTGCGAACACCAAATTCATATTCTGCAGCCCATTAGCCTCCTGTGCACGTCTGCCATATTAGATTAGACTGTTTATTGTTCAATTTATCATGAGCGCTTTGTCTTGCCTGAATAAAGAAATATCTACAGTACCAAGAGTTGAATATGCAAATCCAGACATTTCAGAAATTGAAAGGAACGTATTTTGATGCGCATCGGCATATAACTTTGTATATGTATAAATCACTCAAAAATATAGTTTATCTATTTGATTTCTGTCCAAAAAGTCAATTTCTATGGAAATATTCAGATACAGTTGCAAATCTAAGTATGTGAACCTTTTGTAATTTCATTGTTTTTTGAATCAATGATGTAATCGTCAACTGCTCAAAATGAGAATAACTAAAATGTACCTAAAGTCTCACAAAGATCACAGATTTGTAAATGTTGACTACTTAAGAGGCTTATCCCTTAGAAGTCTCTGCACCAATGCATGATACCTATCACACTGGCTTTAAAAAAAAAATTAAGTAGGCATGACACGATCCATGTATTATTTACTTTTTATTTCAAATAATATTTCAAGTAGGTTTTTAGCTATTAGGTATTTTGCAAGGTAATTCAAATTATAATGTGACAAAATGTGTGATCGGTTTCATGTTACAGACCCCAAATTGGTGCCAACTAGTGGTGAAAGAAGGGACAAAGCAAGCACATAGGCACAAAAAAGTGTACAGTGTATAAGGATTTGGAAAGTTTCACCTATATTAACAATATACACTTTTCGCATTGTTTTGACCTTGTCTTCGTTTTTTTTCTGATTTCTGAATTAAAAAAAAATTTGATTGTTGTTATAAAACAATTTTTTTTTTAATTAATATTTAATTCTCACAAAATTGTATTCTCTCAGTTGTATTTTTGTACAATTTCAAGTTTGTTGTGAAATTATTGTGTAATATAATTAAAAATACTTTTAAAAGAAAGAAGCTGGGTTTGTACTAAAGAAAATTTATCAAGAATTTCCACAAAAAAACAGTTTCAAAGGTAATTTATTAAGAGCAAATTGTAAAGTAGTAAAAAAACACACAAAAAGGCTTTAGTTCTAAGGGTTAAGTGAGCCATGTTTAGCAAAAAAAAAAAGCTTTAAGAGGATCTAGTAGCAAGAATGGTTGATTTATAAAAAGCTGTAAATGGTAACAGTTATTTGGAACAGACTTTGGAAAACTTCAGGATTGTTGCTACACTTAAATGGGCGCCCAGTGAAAATGACACCAAGAGCACAATCACAGGCCAAACATTTGGAGGCATCAACGGAACTTACTAAAATCTCTGTTTTGAAGTCTACAATACGTAAAACACTGAATAAGCAGACAATGCATAAAATTCCAAAAGGTTCACATACTTTTTTGCCAGTGTAAGAGATATGGATGTTTTTTCATTTACAGTAAATGTGCCGTTGAATCAAAAAATATCAAAAACAGTTTTCTGCTGTGAAATAGTCATGGCAGCATTTGTCAAGTCTTTCTCAGTGCAGTCTTCTGCAGAAAATGGTCAAATATGTTTTTGATGTAGTGTGGAATAGATGCACAGAATAGTAGTTGCTATTTTTATCATTTTATGAGTGCTTTCAAACATGAATACATAGTCTAACAACAAAATTTTGTCAACCACTCTAAATAGGAATGAAATCGGCTTGGAAAAGACTAAACAAACATTTATTGAGTACATCTATTTACAGATTCCATGGAATACGTTCATTTAATTGCACATGTAATCAAATCTTCACTCACGTGAATTTTCCTTCAGTCAATGTTAGTATCATATATATAAAAGCATTTTATTGGATTATAGCACATACCCATGGATATAGATCCTTAAAGTACAAACTGACCATATTAATGGGGTGGATTCAATGTCATTTTCATCTTGTGGATTGAACAAATTTGAATTCCAAATGTTAGTTTTGAGTTTTTGAGCCCTGATCTGTTTGGTAGTGGATAGAGTGAGGACACAGTGTTATTATGTCAAACACACTTTAGCTTAGCCACATAGACATCTCTTGTGCTCTCGTCTTCCTAGAGACACTGTGGTTCCAATGTGACGGCCTTGTCAGTTTTGAGCGATGATGAGTAAGGTGCGTGTGGAAAGTGGATTTGCTGTTTAATGACTGGTAAAATTGTAAGGCTGCGTTCAAGGTGACCTCAGCTGAGAGGACTGGAGGCTGGTTGACTCTAATCCTGCCTCTGTCACCAGCTACCACGCATCATCACCAGAGCCAAAAGCATCTAATTATAATTTTATAGGGTTTACAAAACCTCTGTACCCATCATTAGGAGAACAGCTAGAAATTATAATTTGCTTGCTTACAGCGGACAGAACTGCCCATTTCTCAAAAGTTATATTGTACTTAATATTAAGTTACTTCATACTTCATTTACTTATTTAATGTCTTAAATAATAATTTAAGTCTAAAAAGAAACAATTACCCAAAATATTACTTGATACCATTTTAATAATCACAATCACATGTTGAGTCTTAATGACCACATGTTGAGACTTATTGGTAGGGTTCTGGGGTTAGTGTCAGTGTAGTGGCCTTACTGAACAAGTTGTTCACTTCATTGGCTATAGGAGCCATCGAAGTCTTTTACCAGACTTGTGTGTAGGAAAACTGACAAATGAAAACGTTTTTGACATTGAGACCTCAAAGTAATTAAGAGTGAGTCAATACCGTCAACATTGAAAATCAGTTAGGGTAACACAAAATATAGCTCCCATGGAAAGGCTAAAAACATTTTTTTAAGCCTTAAACCATATAACAAATAAGAATAAAAATACCAGACATAACCCCTCCTGCATTTATTTTGGAATTAAAAGGTATAATGTGCTTCTTTCCAATTAGGAAACAAAGATACTCCCAAAATCTGCTGTAGAGTGCAGTCATTTGTCAGTTGTCACCTCTTCAATTCCTGAGGGAAGCTCTATCCACATAGACTGGATATTTATTTGATTGGGGGGGGGAAGAGATCATTGATAGTTAAATAGAAGAGGATGTGTCTGATGTTGATGCCCTTCTTGATTTCAATTCTGATTTTATTCATTCTAATGATGACCAAATGAGGAATCTTCAGCCTATATTCCTTCAAACAAGGCAAGTACATAAAATTAGGTTCATTGGTTAGTGGCACCTTTCTGCTGTTGGCTCCTTGAGAGACATTAGAGACATTCCACAGCTTTTCATGTCTCTAACATTATATAACTTATAAGCTTTTGAAAAAGAAAGATGCTGACATTCAAACAAGAACAATTCTAGATGCAATTTGTGTTTCTGTCGAATGTCAATGGTTAATATTATTTGTATAAGAAATTATAGTATAAGAATATGCTAAAAAAAATCCATTAAATCTAGTTCCCTGAATTTTGGGAAAGTTTGCTGCTGCCACTCTCAACGAACTGTAGGTTGCTATGGTTACTAATAACAACAGATTGATATTATAAGTGAATAAGCCAAACTGGAGCTACTAATATATGATATATGTATAATATATACAACAGGGTTATTTGAAATCAATCAACACCTGCCAGCCAATCAGAATCCAGTATACAACTGCATTTTTGTGAGGTAAGCTTGATTATATTTGAGACCAGCAGTATTCTTTCATTGATTGTACCTCCATTCAACAGTTTCATATGTTAACTGTTAAAGGGTGAACGCATTATTTTAAATGTGAAGAATGAATGGTTAAATTTTGGGGTTTTTTAAAAAAGCCAGCTGAGATATATATAAAAATATTAAATCTGAAACACACTGGGCTTAAAAATGATGGATTAGGTCACATCTTTCATATAGTTCAGAGCCTGTCATCTTTAAACAGAGTTTGAGCTCAGAGAAATGATGAAATCCATCACTTTAGCATCATCTTTCTTTGAAGCAGAGAGGAAATATAAGCCCTGGGTCTGAATATGGTATTTCTGTAAAAGCACGATGAGGTGATGGCAGTGTTTTTGAGCAGTGTCTGGAATCAGTCGGTGTGAATGAAGGGATGACGGTGGAAAGCAAAGGTTTACTCGCAGCTTGGCCTGACACTATTAGCCTGGCTGACACATTAAGGTTCTCTTCGGCGTGTAATTTGTTTTGTTTGACATTGTGATGGATGTCTTGTTTGTTGGCACTTCCTTTTGGGCTTTTGGACACATACAAATGAGCAGCAAAGAAGCCAACAAAAATAACAGAAAAAAACACAGACCTTTTTAAAAGCACATCAGAAAGTGAATGAGAGTACATTTATATTACTCTACTTAAATCAATATTTTTTTTCTTCCTTCTTACTGTTTTTTATTCTCATTTGTCTGAAATAATTAAAGATTAAAGAGGAGAAAACAAACTGTGAATTGATGGATTTTTTTTTTTTTTTTTTTGAAGTCTGGTCTGGTGTGAAAGATATGGTGATAATTAGCTTGTGTGAAAGAGCCATGGGCTGAACGTAGTTTTTCTCAGTTGTCAGTCATACAGAGATCAAGAGCAGATCACCTTCACTGCACCTTATGTGTCATACACAACTCACTTGATTTTTCTGTATCCAAATCCCCAACCAACCGGGAAATTTAACCTGAAATTGTTTCTTTGTTTAAAGGTAAATTTTCACGTCACCTGAAGCCTTTCAGGTTTTTTAATGGTAATTGACATTGATGTCGCTAGAACCCAATAAATATGAGCTGACTTTTTTGGGAGGTGTGTCCCAATGTGTCCCAGTTGAGACAAAACTAATTTAATTTAATTTAATTTAATTTAATTTAATTTAATTTAATTTCATTTCATTTCATTTCATTTCATTTCATTTCATTTCGTTTTTATTTTTTTTTTGGAGGCAGTTCATTTTGAGGCAGTTCATTTGACAACTGAGCTTTATTTAGTTTATGTCATAACTTAGTCATGTATCAAATTTTCTTTTCGAGGGTCCAATGATTATTTTGACTCAAAAGGTCTTTAATTTGTTCATAATGTTTCAAGAACCTATTGTAGTTTATTGGAGTGTAATAAATGTCATTGTTTACATTTGTCAGTCAGATACTTTAAACATTCAAATTGTCCAAATAATGGGCAGTGCATGAAAAAGCCTACAGTGTCAGTTCAAGCGCCACCTAGTGGCAACATGGAATTTCAATTTTTTTGCCGTTTAAGACTACATTTCAGACTGTGTTTGAAGGACTGGTCTGAAATTTGGAAAACTAATGTAGGGGCCCGATACCTATAAAAAAGTCAATTGAAGTGCGTTTCTGAAACCCACAGGAAGTCAGTTTTTAAATGTATTTTATTTTAATATTCTCTAATGTTCCAGACCTTTTACTTGACAAACTCCTCAGAGAAATTGTATCTGTTCACCTCCAAACTCCACATTTTTCATCAATGTTAAATTGCTAAGCATTTTGTGACTTCATTAAACTATGTGCACACGGTGACTGGTTATAAACAGGAAGTCTTTCGCTATGAACAGGAAGTTGTCATAACTCAGCCATACAATGTCCGATCTGTGTCAAATTTGCCATGTGTGTTAAGAGTCCATGTTTGAACACATCTACAACATACATCCGGGTTATAGCGCCACCAGATGGCCCCAATTTTACATTGATAAGGTACTTTTAACAATTTTGACATATGTTACAAGAATCTTGGCAAAAGCAATACAAACAAATGTTTTATAAATCTCATTAGCAACACTTTGGGGTCATGACTTGTCACAGATGTGTTTTTTATTATTTAATTTGGCTGAATTGTTCATACTTTAATGTGTCTTTAAGTGCAAAAAACTGGCCATCGAGAGGCCATGGCGCTGTAGGTGCTTTCAAAATGATATTTGCTTATTATAAACGCTTAAATTATTCACAATTGAGGGTGTGACTATACCACTTGTAGACCTCTTTTAGTGCTGAGAGGGTGTCTTAGGTTTTAGTTTCCTTGTCTTACCTCAGTTCTGCACATTGTCGTGTTTTTTGCTTATTTTCAACAATGCAAAAAGGAAATTTCAAGCTCTCCTAAGACAGAAATTACCATCTGCACCATATAGCCTTCATAGACTAAAACCTATCGGGGTCATTGCATACGCTAAGTCCATAGTTTAAAAGATCTACGCTGTTACTGAATCTCATGACATGAAATCAAGCTTAGCCATAACATTAATGTTAGCATTTCAATTTAAGGCACTCTTAAAATGTTTGCATATATAAAGATTTTCAAACAAAGAAGGTGCGATAAAATGAATCTTAATGTCATCAACAGTTTAAGAACATGGGAAATTTCAATACATGGGTCTTACCAAAAGCAGCCCAACCAATCATAAACCCTACAGTATATCTACATATTTGCCTCAGTGGAGTTAAGCTGCTATTTGGCTGCTCAGAAACATTTTATAGACCTCACTGGTTAGTTCTCTCAAAGTAATTTCAGCTTGATCTGCTGTTACAGTGTGTGATCTGCATTTCAATTTTTATTGATCTGCACTGCAAATGAGAGACTGAAATTAAAGATCCATGCTTTTTCACAGGTCAGTTCCCATCTGGGAGGTTAGAAAATAAAACCTTGCTTTGAGAACATCATGTTTACTGGGTGCAAATTATGCTTTAGAGATGCCAAAGAATATGCAAGAAATCGCCCTGGACTGACACATTACATATTGTATCCGGTTGTATCTATTCACATTTTAGAAAAGTTACATGAGTATTGGCCATGTGCTTTTTGTGTCGGAATGAGTTGCAATGAAATGTTACGCATCAGCAAAACCCACTAAAATTTTTGTTCTTTTAATCTTTCAAATGTAGATTACTATTGACATTCCATCTGTATTTTTTTTATTAAGATCAGACTATCTTAATAATATCTAATCGCCTACCTACCTTTGAAAATGCATATGTCTTCATCATGAGGTTAGATGATGTATAATGTTTCCATCAAAAACGTCAGTGAGTCAGATTTCCACAGCACCTTGGTTGCATAGATGACTTGATGCACTTATTTATAATTTAAAGATACAGCTGGATGCCATCAGATCTGGACGTACTGTACATACTGCAGCTTTGTGCATGTATTATTTATAGCAAAGTCAAGCAACATAAATAGCAACATTCAAAAACTGAACAGGAATTATTTTAATCAAGGTTAAAAAGTGTTACAGTTAGATTTAGTTGAGTGTCTTACGTCTATGTAAACCTTATTTATATATATTTCATTTTCCTGTGGCAGCAATGTCAGATTAGCGCATCAAACTTGCATGGGCCTTGCTTCCACCTCAGCATTATAACTATGCTACGAAGATAAAATGTGACAGCAGGATGCTTTCGTTCTTTAATCCATAGAGCAGAGGATGAAATCTAGTTTAAAGATCTGGAACTGTGAAATACTTGCTCTGATAAGAACCCACGACAGTGAGTTACTCATCAAGCTTCAGCAGGGTACAACTTCAGGCAAAATAAGTAAAAACTGCTCATGGCAGGTCAACCTCAGAGAAACGGTTTCAATTATAATGCCACCTGAGAATCTGTTGTGCTTGGTGTGATAATCTTTGCTTACTCACCAACCAAAGAAACCAAAGAAAGCTGGTGTAATTAGCTGTTAAATGGTTTTGTGCGTGTTTTATTTGCCCCAATAAACCTGATTAAAAAATAGTGCAAATACAAAGATGTTTTTCAATGTTAGTGTTCTGGAATACTATTTTTTTTTTTTTTTTTTCATTTTTATAGAATTTCTATCAATGGAAGCAAATTTGCCACATATATAGTTGTTCATTCACATCTCATTCGAAAGAAAAATTCTGTTTGCTTTCAATGCAAATAACTTGTAATGATTGACTCAATTTAATATTAACTCAGTTCAGTCATATCTAACAACAATGTGTTGATTTGTTTTAGTGATGCAACATGAATGCAACGTCTATGTCAAGTGATCTCACATGCTCAAAATGAAAGAGTCTGTACTCTGTAGCATTTAAGCTAGTTTTCTGCATTTATAAGGGACTATGAAACTTATAATGCAGTAATAAAATACAGTTTTGAACTGTAATCAGTCATCTGTGATTGTTTCAGCTGCACTTTTCATGCTGTTTCCGTACAAGGTAAACCCCCAAATGTTTAATGCTCTGTGTTACGTTGTTTTTTTTCCATAAAATAGTGCTGAAGTAATGGCTTTCATCTTGACCCCATTCAAATGTCTATTTAATGCAGTGTAATAAAAGTATTAAGGTTTACAGAGGTTTACCCTTTACTATCTGTTTACCCTTTGACTTTTTCTTTGAAAATATGCAGTCAGCTTCCACAGTCACTTTAATATCAGGATTTGTGATATGCTGTGACACTCGTGTGGCATGAGGAATTGTCTGGTGTGCCATAGGACATTATCGAATTTCACCTAATGTCAGGGGTTTGCTTTGTTTGCTTTATATTGCTTGTTTCCGGCTCCGAGTCTTGTGAGTTGTGACTGCTTTCACCCGTGTCTTGTCTCTATTTATTGTGCTATCTTTGCTGTTGTTGTTGTTGTCTACATTAGCTGTCTGAGAGAGCGCCAATCTTCTGCTGTTGTCCGGTGCCCTTTATAATTTACGCTTGAGATTATTCTTGGTTTATTTAGGCACAGGCTTGCTTTTCATGTTTTTAGTTCTCAGCTAGTCCTTGGTGTTTGAAAGTCAAGGAACTTTCTCCTCGCATCATGAGGTTTCTGTTTTGGAATTGTGTTTAATAAAGATCTGTTGATGTAACCAACTGCTCTGGCACTTGAGTTCAACCCATTAGCCATTTAAATCCAGCTCCTCTGAGCTTTGGTCATAATTTCTCTAAATGAACCTGGTTTAATTGCCTGAGTAAAAATATAAATGTCTATAAAATGCTTTTTCTGTGTGTTTATTTGATTTAATGAGAACAACTTTATATTTTAAACGAAAGAAGTTTTCCTTGGCACAAAAAGGTTGAAAAACACATAAACAGTAAAAACTATATCCATTACTTATGTTTAATTTACTTGTTTATTTTTATTATTTTTTTTTTACAATTGAAGTCCAAGTCAGTCTGTGTGCTTGTAATATTTGTCAGTTGAAGTGATAGTCTTTTACTTCTTCACTTCGGGTGTGTATAATATAAACTAGAGAGAATGACGCATTACAAGGCTGCAGTCTTTTCTTAAATGTTTTCTTTATTTTCGACATCTACTAACATTTAAAAAAAAATATTTAACCTTTTATCTTTACTGTTATCCAAATGGCTCAGAAAAAAAGTATATTTAGTTCAGTTAATTTTTTTTCTTTGCACACTTGTAAGTGTAATAGTGTGAAGGGTATAGATTTCATATTGGCCCATGCTTTTTATCTGCTCTCTAAAGCTAGACGTGTACAAATAACATAAATATTGTTTTTTTTTTCTGCTTTTACATTTTGGTATGTAAAGTATTTTCCTTTAAACACATTCAAACTGAGTGACATTACGAATATGTGTCAAACAAATACATAAAAAATAATCATTTCATTAATTGACATAAAAAAGAAGTGCAATTCTAAAGTATTAACAGCGCATTTGCATCATAACCTTAGAAGGAATGCATTTATTCAGAGTTTTATTTTCGAGCACCCGGAACCCTAAAAGCCCAGCTCTTGCTTTTTGTTGGCTCAGAATAAATACCTGCTGATGAGCAGAAAATGAATCGGCTTGCTCTCCTCTGCGTGGTGTGTGTAAAATCACCAAACCTGCTGGCTGCGCGCACTTAAATGGAAAGGCAGGGCCTCGGAGGTGCCATGAAAAGCCGGAGGAGCCTGTCAGTTCTTATATAGCCCAGCTCAGGAGAGCTGCAACTCCACACAGCCGAACTTCAGACTCGCCCGCATTTGATGGGCATCCTGAATCTGGGTTGTGTGCCACTAGCTGCTGACTGGCATTGTGCAAAACAGAAAGCTCCGCTGTGCCCCTTTGCACAGCAATTACTAAGCTGGCTGTTTTGTTTTGGGGCCAAGTTTCATTGCAGGGATGTGCAGTCTGAATAATGCACTCAACAAGACTTCATTAATACAGACAAAATCTTTCCGTTATCAAAGCGAATTTGTTACGAGGCAACAAGCAATTAGCACATTTAAACAGAGAGCTGGGTAATGAATCTCATGAAATATGGAGCGATCACAAGTGATGTCTTTGTCTAGTCTTGCCTCATTGACGTTCTTTTGTTATTGATGGCACATGTCAAGAGACTTGGATTTGGTGGAACTTGGCTGTTAGAGCATCCGCTGATGAAAATGTACTGCATGAATTCGCTCAAGTGTGAAAGCAAATTGGTCAGCACGATCTTGGGTAATAGTTTGCCGGCACCTTCTGTAATAAAATCAGTCCTCCTGATGTTAGCAGCCTAACCGATAACCCAGATAATCTCCTGCCAACTCCCCATCTAATATCCCGGCAATATCTAGATATATAGCTTTTAATAAACCTCTCTCTCTGGAACGTTGCAGGATGGTTGCAGACCGGGTGAATGAATGTTGTACGTTTGAGTATTTGTATTCAGACAATTCCATTACCGATCCGCCAGCTATTTGTATTTGATTGCAGCATAAACCCAGCTCTCAGTGCTTGAGAAACAGATTTAGCCAAACAATGCTGGAGTCACATGTCAAAGGTTGAAGGGAGATGATTTCATCAAACAGCATGCTGCGTGATGCCTATGATTAAAGTCATGGCGTACAAGGTGGGAGATGTGTACTGAGCTCAATATAACAAGAAGAAGGATTCTTTCCCTCTGCAACCCCCCTTCCACGAAAAAAAGTGCATCATAAAAGCTCTGGCAGAAGCTCTGAGCTGTAGGAAGGGATACCTGGTGGTAAATAATTCAAAGCTGTGCTGTGCATGTTTAAGTGTGCCAGAGAAAAAGGAAGCAGCATGTGTGTTAGTCGGCACTGGGGAGCTCTATGGGACTGCTTCAATCAGGACAAAAATGCAGCTTTCTTCTGCCTCTCTTTCTTCGAAGATTGCCTCCTCATGGCTTTGATCGCTTGTGATAGTTTGCCAGCACCTCCAGGGCAGCGGGTGAGGGAAAAGGTTGGTTGTCTGCGCCCCTTCCGTTATCAAATCTTGAGTTCCATGACTCTAGATCTTCATCTCGAAGTTCTGGAAAGCACAGGCTCCTTCAGTTCACAAAAGCTGAAACAAACTGCCCAGATTAGACAAGGTTTACCGATTGGCTTTATCACTCAGGCCTCTTGTTACAGGAAAATTGTCTCCACACAGTAGAAAAAAAAAAAGTAGACAGGCGGGTGAACCTTTTAAAGTGCACTGTTTATCTCACGTTGTCTTTCAGAAGGATCACAACTCTTCTTGGTTTCTCAGGGGTCAGCTTGGATTGGTTTCAATAGACGGCCCGTTTTTTGAAGAACAAAAGCTGTTTTCTGAAGATCTTTCTAGTGTGTGTTGAAGGTATCATCCTTCACCGAGTATTGTGGAAAGGAGGGGAGCGCTGGGAAAGGATTTAGACAGATCAATGCGTTCCTTTGAATTTTTTGCCATGGGAAGTGCATCCTCACTTTCATTGGATGGCAAATATTTCAAAGAAGATCAGCACAGCATTCTGTATCTAAAATGTCACTTAAAAGATCACCGAGGATTTGATCCTTTTATGTGACATGAAAAGATTTCTGTGTATAAACATGTGTATGTACCTGAATAAAATGCTCTACAACAGACTGCTGGAGTGTGGCTTTCAGGACAACCACTAGGATGCATTAGAGGATATTTAACATTAGAATCAAACACAATTTGTATTGACTGTTTGTCTGAGGGACAAAAACATATTTTTTTTTTGGTCTTTCTTAGTTTTTAAGTATAACGCAATAGTCCCCGAATTATACTATTATTATTTTCCTGTATTATTGGTTTTCAGTCTAGCCACGGAATCGAGAATAATGCACGAATACAAAGAATAGAATCCAGAGAGGGTAATATTTGGTTACGTATGGCTTTCTGAAAAAGCAAGAAATGTTTGCATTCAGGAACCCCTGCAATCGTCCCACTTTTTCTGTACAAACTGACCCATGCCCACGTTTAAGAAGGGAAAAGTTGCATGGCCCTCACTGAAAAAGGTTTTGGTATTAAACTGTAGAGTGGAGAGAGGTTTTGCAAATGTCTTCAAGCCAAAGCGAACCCAGGTCACCAATGTACGAATTTACAATTACACTCAGCATGCAGAGTATATCTGCTTTCAACAAACATTAAGAGCATTCAAAATCTGCACAACCATTTGAAGCTTGCTCTCAACAGTTTTTTTATGTCCTAAATAGATACACCATATCATCCTCAAGAGAATTAGAATAGCCTGATGCCTCAGCTGAACTCCCAAATAAGAGGGCAAGGGACTGGTCCTGCATTTCTAAACTTCTACAAATGCCACGTTTCATCACATAGTAGAATTCAAGGTAATATAATGTTTAGTGGAAACCAATTACCTCAAAAGCAACTTGGTGAACCTTATTTAACAAATAACCAATGTATTGTTTTTTTTTTTTTTTGTAAATTGACAATAATCATACAAACATTTTGTTTACTTCAAACTTGGGTTTACCATGTATAGATTTCCCTAGAAAAAAGAAAGTTTGCTTATATTTCCTTATAAGGGTCAGAGGGTCAAACCCTAATCAAACACTTCTGAAGCAGCTATTTAAGGTCTTACTAGGTATACTAGTCAAGTTGCAGCTAAACATCATGCAAATTTCCTTAAACCACCACTCTGCTTTTCCACAAACATTGTTTACCAATAAGTAAACTGTGAAAAAAGTTTTGGGGCTGAATTCCACACAGCAAAATTATCTAATTCAACTTGCTCGAGTTTCAAACTGGGGCAATAGTATATAGATATCCCATTTAAACACCAGATAATCCAGTGTTTTGAATTAAATATTTTAATTTATTTGTATTTTCAGGTAAAAAAGTTAAAACAAAAATGTAAAATAAATAGAACATGTCGAAAATAAATCTTAAAAAAGGGTTTCTGTTAATTGTACACTATAATCACTGTAATGAATTTAAAATAGGTTTTATAATTTTTGTGCAAAATAAAGAAAACAGATCATATATGATGCTAAATTTAGAAATGCAAATATAATTTGTTATGACATTTTTGCTTCTTGTATGATCAGAATTCACATCAGATCTCCCTTGTTGTGACTTGCTCTTAGAAAGAGTAGCTTTGAGATTTTTTATGATAAAATACGCACATTATTTAGGTAAAGAGTTCTCAGGGAATATTCACCTATGTACAGCTTTAAAACTTCTTTGGACTCAGCTTGCCTGATGAGGTCTAAGGTTTATGGGAGTTGAAGATCAGCCCAGAGGAAGCCAGATGAGTCCCAGTTTAAGTATTGAAAGTGACTGCTAAGATGAAACAAGCCCCAGCATGCTTCGACAGAATAAATACAGCTTTTATCTGGTCAAAGACTAATCTACTGTTTTTATATTTGGAAGCTAAG
Organism: Danionella cerebrum; assembly: GCA_007224835.1. Lineage (NCBI taxonomy): Eukaryota > Metazoa > Chordata > Actinopteri > Cypriniformes > Danionidae > Danionella > Danionella cerebrum. The sequence continues at coordinate 151,096 of SRMA01026737.1, forward strand.
AAATGTTTACTATTCACTAGAACATCTGCACTCTCTAATTTATTTCCATCTTGCCTGGTCTCTAACCTTCACCAATGTCTTCCTCTTCTTTATCCCATCTCTGGTGACTGGCACCTTGTATTATCAGTAGATCTCCACCACGCTCTTTCTCTAGCTTTGCTCAGGGAAACTTGGGAGCTTTTGCTATCGCCACCAGCCTGCAGCTAGCATCAAGCCTGAGGAGCTTTAGACACTGTGAAGCTTGGGTCTCTTATCTCCTTCATTTTCAAGAATTCTAAATCCTCCCCCATCTCTAAGTTAATTGCTGGAGGACAGCAAAATTGCAGAGACCCAATCTCCATTTAGACCTGCACACCAGGAAAAAGCTGTTTTAGCATCTTATTAGTTGTAGCATTTTTGCCACAAGCACCATATGTTGTCATGCTTCATGGAATATTGAAGCAACCTGCATTCTGGAGCATTCATGGTGACCCACTTTCAGAAGAGTCTGGTTAATGGATGATGTGGTGTTCAGAAGGGACATTGTGTTTGGAGACAAAGCTAATTGGTGATTCACAATCTAGACAAGCTGCTTGAGGGTCTGTCACATTTCTTGTTCAGAGGACGTCTTTCTCAACCAGGGTAGATACCGCTTCTTTTGAGATTTCCAAACTTTGTTTGATTTTCAACAAAAAATCGTAAATTTTAATGAAAATAAATATCCTCTCACTTGATTCGAATATGTTTTAGCCTACAAATAGAATGTGCCATTCTTGCAACCTTTCCCAAATTTACCTAAACGTTTTGAACTAGAACATCTTCCTTAGGTTAAGGAATGCTTCCTTACATGATGTTTTAGGAATAGTCCCATTTTAGTTCTTTCCTTGGCATCATGAGATTGTCATAAATGTTCATTGAATTTGAATGTTTTCTCCCACTCCTTTTCATGACATTTTCAATGTTACCCAATCTCATTGACACCCGGGTGACCCATTGGCTAACATTCTGAGTGGGATTCTTTCTGGTGGTGGACTTCTGGAGCGAAGAAACATTAAAAACAGATAAAACCAAAATGCTAGAGCTCTTTAATTTTTGTAACTTTAGCAAACATTCCACCATGAATATTATTGGTTCAAATCGGTGGGATGTCATGTTAGCTGAAGGGATTAAATGTAAGGCATGTGCTTTTCATGGATGTGGGTGTATGTGAGAAAGCCTGTGACATCCGATGGTGATAATTAGTAGAGAAACAGTGTCAGTGTGCATAATGCTGACCTTAATTACATGTTAGCGAAGTTGCCTTAAGGAAAGCCTAATTTGAATCAAGCAGGTCCCTTTGCTGTGCATATCGACTTTGTTGAAGTGTCTAAGAGGAAGAAGAGGAATGATGCATTTCGAGAGCTTACACCGTTGGCTGTTAATCGTGTTAAAGATGCGTTTGATATTTATGATGTAACTCTTCCACTTTGAAAAGGTGGATTGTTGATATTAATGGATTCGAAGGAACATCTGATTGAATTTATCTGTTGGGTTGATTGAGGATTTGTAGACTGAAAAGCATTTTAATTTTGTAGATATTATGAATTCTGATTAAAGATCTATTGTGTTTAAATGTGTTTACTACCCAGAGGCTCTTTTTTGAGCTTTTCTTTTCCTTGTATCGAAGGTTCCTCTTTCTCTCTCTCTCTCTCCTTTGGGTTCTAATTATCATTGGAAAAAACTCTTTTGCTTATGCCACACTAAGACAGTGTTTTTTTCTCTATGGGTAAAATAATTGCAGGATACAATTGTTCCTGATCCAAAAACTGAGCGCACTTGTCCCATGTTATTCCCTTCCACAAACTTAATTTATGGGGTTGCTTGTTATTTTATTCAAGAGAGAATACGATCTATAAATCTCGACGCCATCATCAAATGCAAAAATTCTATGAAAACAATCCAGATTATTTTTTTGCAGGGCACAAAGGAGAGGTGCACGTTTTATGCTTATCAGAGGCTCAGTAATGTGCTCGTGCAGTGGCTGGCACTGTTGCCTTTCCGGATTGCCAGTGACCTACTGGGAGGAGTTACATATTTTCCCATTTATCTTTACATTATGAACGAACAAACCTTTAACCTAAATTACATCATGGAACAAAAACATACATCTTTTTTTTCTTCACATTTGTGTAAGATGAGCTCAAATTAATTAATTAATTTGTTTATTTTGGAATGATGGTTTCATTTAGCAATTTTCGATTTCAAGGTTGTTTTTTTTGGCATTTACGACTGAAGGGGAACAATGTAGTCCATGTGCCAATCAAAGTGATTGGCACATTTGATTAATCAAATGACACAACCCACCTATTGATTAGTTTTAGAGTAGGTTTGTGTTGGTTTAAAAAAGTTATTAGTTTAGATATTTTTGGTTTTAAATGAAAATAACAAGAGATATAACAAATATAAATGTGAGAAAATGCAAAATCGTTTAATTTTACCGACCCCAAATTTGGTGCTATTAATGCCATCTAGTGGTAAAAACAAGGGATAACCCTTGGAAGTAAAAGACCTGGGATATGGCTGGTTTTTGTTTTTTCAAAGTGCAATGCACAAAGAAGTACAATGGCACATTTTTTTAGGTTTAGAAGAGGTTTGCCTATTTTTTTTTTAATAAAATTTTCACATTGTATTCACCTTGTAAATGATTTTTGGAAAGATTTATGAATTTTTTTTTAGTCTCAACATTTTGATTTTTGTTATAAAACATACAAACTGTTCATTGTGAATTTCTACAGAAAAAAAGACAATTAAATATTCTAAATTGTAATTTGTTGAGCAAATTGTAACGTAGTAAAAAGCACTAAAAAATTCCCTGGACTTCTAAGGGTTAAACAGAATTTCTTCAGAATATTTTTTTTACCATTTACTACAAATGAAAATCCACTAGCAGATTTGTCAGCCACTATTAAAAAGCATCTGCTGCAACCATAACTGCCAAAGAAAACCCAATCAAGGAGTAAAAAAATGCTTCAAGAAATCAAGGATGGTGGATTGTTTTTTATCATTATTGGGACATGTTTTATTGCTTGTGCTCCATTTATTAGAACGTAGCTTGTGTTAAAGCTGGAGGTTTGATTAAATGCTGTCAATGCACTGCACATGCAATTTTATTGATTTCTACTATAGTTCCCACATGATGTCACAATAAAAGATCAGTAACAAGCAGCACAAATTTGACCAATTATGACACGTAAAGCAAAATAAAAGCACATTAATCAAATATCAATAAAAAAAAAGGAACACATGGCTCAAATACAGAGCTTAGCTGATTGTTCGGTAAGGGAGGGTTGTTTTCTTAAAGCTAATTCTGAGTTATTAGACTCCTTATTTGTTGTTTTTCTTCAGCATGTTTTTTTCTACAACATACCAATGTAATAGTGGACAATTTAAAGCAATTTTATCATTTCCACAGTTTTTTCCATGTCTCTGAATCCTCAAAGTATGGAGCTAACTTTTACTCACACATGCATTAAAAAAAAACAAAATAAAAAACTCATATTTTAAACCCTATCCTGCCCAAATGAACAGATTGTTGGGACATTTTCTTAATTATGTGACCCAGTCATTGTATGATGTTTCATTTTATATTGGTTTAAAGTAGCTCATTTACATTGAATAGACTTTGTGCAATTTAATTAAGAATTAATGTTTTAGCATTTAGAAGTACATTCATGCAGAGATAATTGATTAATTAAGAAAGAGTCATAAGAATATTTAAATCAGGAAGTGTAAGTGATTGCACTATTTACATGAGATTTAAAAGGAAATGTCTTAATTAACATTTATATAAAAGTTAATGAGTGTAGTCTAAGATACAATTAGTTAAGATCATCTTCATGAGTAAAGTAATTAGTAAAATAAGCCTGATTGCTTTTTATCGGAGTAGTACCTTCAAACCAATTGTGTACCGCATTGCGACAGACTGAATGAATGTCGTTTTCGCCATTGAAAAGACATTGCCAACATAACCATTTAAAAAAAAACTAACCCCAAGGCTGCATCAGTCTATGTAGTCTTTTCTTTCTGCCTTTCACATCTTTGAGCTCAAGTTAAGTTCAACATCTAAACAAGTATACATTTTAATTGACTCTAATGCTTATGTATTGACGTTGTGAAAAAAAAAACATGTTTATTACGGATGCTGCAGGAATAATAGCCTGCCTAATGTTGATTCATAGCTCAACTGTTGCTAAGAGGGACTTTTAGTAGACACTTAAATTCCAATCAATAAACACTTTCCCAAAATTGTCTGAGAGATATTTAACCAGATTATGAAAATATATTTGTGAATTATATGTGCTGCTATATAAAGCTACTTAGCATTTCTTAGCATTCCTTGATAGTAACTGTGTGACTGCACTAGATTAGGTGAACGATCTCCAGGCTCCCGAATTAACATTAGACTTGTTCCAACCTGCACCCTGCAGACGACTGTAGTGTCATTTGTCCTCTCTCTATTGAGGCATTTTTAGTTTCTTATTTCTTTTTGGGAAAGGCTGGCTGTTGGCAAATACTAGCACCCATGATTTATGCCATGTATTTTATGGAGATACAAAGTCTGTAACCCTGAGGATGGAAATATTTTTTTTTTGTTTGTGAACTACATTTTAAATGCTGCATACTTTACATATTTGAAATATTTATGAAAATATGTTATTTACATAGAAGCTTGCATATTGCAGGTTTTTTTTCCAGCCTTGCAGGTTTAGAAATTAAGCTGTTTTTCTGACAGAATGCGGAATGGGGTTGAATGTACCAGCTTTACTGTCTTCTTTCTCTTTCTAAAAATATTAATTGTTTTTATTAATATTGAGATATTAACACATCACTGACATGGTGAAAATTATTTAAATAACAATTAAACAGTAATAACCATTAGACAACTTCCCAGATATTTGTAAACAAGTAAAGTCCAGTCCTTCTCTTCAACATAGAATGTGGGATCACCAGAGCATTCTGCTGAAAGAGGGAACCACAACAAGTGAAGAGGGGACAAGGGTTGGGAGATGAAGCCCCATGTAGCAATTGTAAAATCCTAAACTGAATAAAAAAAAAGTGGGTGTGCACAGCCTTTACATTCTTAGGTGTACGCACCGGTTAGTTTATACTGGGCAAAATGTGACAAATGAATGGAGCTATGCCGTCTTAAAGTGGCCTTAAGTTGGGACCCTTTCATGGCTTAATGTTATTTTAATGTAGGAGTGAGAAATATCACCTACTTAAAGTTGGCACAAAGGTCAAAATGGGGGATTTTAACATAAATTATGTTGTAAAGTGTGCCATTGGTATCTACTCTGTTTTGAGATTGGCCTCAAGTTATCAGTTGATGAACTGCAGTTTCAGACAGTTCTGTATTGGGTTCATATGGGAGAGCAGGAGGTTGCTGCTTGGATTTAACATTAAAATTTTAGCTATGGCTCTGTCTAAAATTTTGCTTATTGGTTGAGTAGGCTTGTGACTGGATATTAGATTTTCCCGATTTGTTTACTTTTCCTTTCCTTCATACACTTTAATGCTTCTCACATTCACCTGAGATGATTTGTTTAAGCCCACAAGAAAACTCCTTCTAAGATCATTCAATTGCTCAGATGAAAGACTGCACTGTCTGCTCTGATTAGCTTTAAGAAAGCTAAAGGTGGGCAGAGAGAGAGAGGGAGAGGAGGAGGAGGGGGGGGGGTAATCTTTCTATGATTTAGGAATGAACGTTGCCGAATACAATGCCTCCAAACACTGAAAAAATTGGAATGTATGAGATGTAAAATTGGGAAAAGATATGAAGTTAACCTGATGGAATACCCAACCTCAGGAAGATCATTGTTTTGTTCAGACTACTTCCTACTTCCGCCTTTTTTTGTTTTACCCCACTCTCATTCTGAATTGAGAAGTTAAAGTGCAGAAGGCATAACAGAGAATGGAGTGAATTAAACAGAAAGAAGGGATTTAAGTGGACCATGCTCCACTCAAGTGTTACAGTGGGAACCAGGTGAATATTGATGTTGGTGTGTGCTGCTTATTGGACTGATTGCCTTGATCTTTAAATGAACCACCCTACTGGGCTAGCTACATGATGTGTACACACTGCCGAGGTTAACTCACACATGATGGCATTGAAACTGACTGAATGTGATGTTAGAAAGGTCACAGAATGGATTACATAGTGATTCACTGTCAGAACTCTGCCTTCATTTGTTGACATTAGTTAATTATACGTGTAAACAATGAAGAACACATCGTATTTTATTATACAGAAAGATGCCTCTAAAACACAAATACTAATATTGAAAGCTATAAATTTTACATTTGTGTGCTTTACTACTTTACAATCTGTTGTAATTAATTATCTTGTAAACTGTTTTTTCAAGGCAATGCATGGTATCTTTTTTAAGTACAACAACAGTTTAACTTTTAACAAATATTTATTACAAAACACAATAATTTAACAACAAATCTGAAATTGTACAAAAAATACAATTCAGAGCATTACATTTTGTAATTTTTACAAAAGTGTATAAAACTGGCAAACCTCAAAACCTTATACACTGTTCCAAGCAATTTTTGTGCCAAAATTAATACTAAAAAAAAAAAAAACACAACAAAGGCTGTATCACAGGTCTTGTACTTCCAATGGTTATTTCTTCTTTTCACCACTGGATGGTACTGACGACATTTATTTGGGATCTAGAAAATGAAACCGAAAGACAATTGTGCATTTTCTCACATTTTAATTTGAATTACTTTGTAAATTATGTGTCGTAATAGTCATTAAACTAATAAATATTAAAGGTAATAACCTTTTTGAAACCCATGCATTATATTTACAATTCTAAATTAAACAATAGGTGGGTTGTTTCATTCCTATAGGATGCGTGATAGGTACATGCACCGGTGCTGAGACTTTTAAGGGTTATGAACTAAAACGGTCAGTTTTGTTGATGGCTGTGGGGAGGTTGTCCCTCTCGCAAATTGAGATGGACAGCTATGGAGTGCATATTTCATTTGTTATGCCTATGCAAATATAGTCATAAATATCCACATACTGTTAAAGTTCATCAAGAAACCCCCAAACAGCTCCTACAGGAGATCTTAACATTACTATTCCCCAAATTGCTGCAATTTTATGTTTATTGTCTCCCAAAAGCAACTTCTTCTTAGAAAAGACACTATAAAAGCATTCTTAGGTAACATTAATGAGCAATTTCCTTTTCTTTCACATTTCAGCAGTTTAGCAATTCCGCATGTCATCTGCAGATCAAATCTCATGAAGCGTGCAATCAATAATGCTCCACAAATAGCAGAGTAAACATATCCTGAAGTCAAACAGCAGTAGACAGCTTTAATCAGCGGTGTTCTTCTTCCGAAACAAACTCACTGGCTCTTGGAGATGTCCTTAGTGTTGCTTCAGGTCAGAACCTTGGTCCAGAGGGTCTTTCTGACTGCCTCTGCCACTTCCAGATCCCTCTAGAACAAAGATCCTGACTCCAGCCAAGACCTGCTGCCATTATTGTGAGTTAGTGGCATTGGCAAACACAGACCATCAAGCAAGCACCCACAAGTGAACACAGGATGACAGTAGTTCTCTTGGGGCCCTTTTGGCCTGGCATTTGACGCCATCCAACAATAGCCTTCAGCAGATGCCCGCAGTCCACAGCCAAACAGATGGGAGGACTGGAGTGGATTTGGACGGGTGAGGTGGAAACCCATATTGCCAGCTTAAGACCTGAGGCTGTCAGAGGAGTGGATAGAGATAAATGAACATGGTGGGGGGCAAAAGAGAGGGCAGTGCCAAGGTCCAGGAACAGCTTGCAGAGGGACAGGCTTGAAAGAGACGATACGCATACAGAGGATACCAGGGGTGAGCTGGATGCCTACCAATACTAATCCTGTGCCTCAGGGATGGAAGATGATTGTGCCTGAGGGAAGAGAAAACATGAGTGGACAGTGTGCTGTAAATTAAACAATAGCAAATATTTAAGACATGTGTAAGACCCCTTACCCTTGTTGTTGGGTTTGCTGCATATTTACTACAATCAAAAGCCATTTCAACCAAAATTTTGACATTTTAAACAAGTCATGTAACATTTTATTATTATTATATTTCATAGCAGCTTCACAAATAGTTTACCCACTAAACTTGTGAAGTAGCTTGAATTTATTTCAAAGGTACCTCCCAGAGCTGCTGTTTGGATATAAATGGCCTCCCACCCTCAGAGGTCTTTTGCTTGAGGATACTTCAGTGGTTCTCAATAAGATTGAGTTTAGGGGAGGATGAAGGCCACACCATGCCTTTCACTCTTTTTATCCCCATAGCAGCCATTGTTGCAGAGGTAGTTTTTTCAGCATAAGACAATGAATTTTAATGCATGAACATGACTTTAATATGGGAAGCATAGTTCTTAATTCTGGGCAGCTTCTCTTTGCAGATGTCATCATTACACCATAAAGGGCCGACCTGAAGTCTTCCCATAATTCTGGGAGAACACATGACTTTCTGATATTGCAGCCTTGTTGGAACAGGGTGGTCATCCACCAACCAGCCAACTGATGGAATTTAATCAGAAAAAAAATACAATAGGGGGAAAGTGATTATCAGCGGTCACACTATAATGTAATGCAGCTGTAGCAACGGCGTGAATTAGATGGGTAGCATTCAAGAAGTAAACAGAAATAGCAAGCTAGCTAGCATTAGCATTCTGGTAAAACGTTTTCAACCAGTGGATTAGCAGGACCCCAAACAGGCAAAAGTTGTAGATTTGGCAGATCAGCACAGGAGGGTTCAGTAAAGCTGCTGTAGATTGACAAATTCGGTTTTACAGATAGTACAAGCTCTAAACGCTCTTAATAGACATATGATAGCTCTGTTTAATCTGTATTTTGTAGTGGACATGCTACAACTGTTGATTCATTCATTTTCCAACCCGCTTATTTCCTATTTTGGGGTCATGGGGGTCTGCTGATCTCCAACACACTTTTGGCGAGAGGCAGGGGTACACCCTGGATATGTCACCAGTCCATTGCAGTGCTACAGTTGTATTTTGTCAAAATATTATTGTGTATGTGCATCAAATTGAGACAGGATTACTTAGGGACAGTTATTAGCCAGAAAATGGTTAATAACTTCACTCTACATGCTATACTATGACCAAAATCAAGCCATTCTGCTCTCTTGCCATGATTCAGGCACAAACCTGGCTTGCTGACATCGCAGCATTGCTGGAACAGGTTTGTCATCCACCAGCTCTCCATTTGGAGCATCCAGAGTTGCATTGCACTCATTAGTCAACAGGACTGGAAATTAGTCTTCATGTATTTTGCTGCCAAACTGTGCCATTTCTTCTTGTGAGCATTGGTTAGCGGTGGCCAAATGGAAGGTTTATGCAGAGTTGTAAGACTCTGGAGGACTACATCTTGTAGTCTATGGGACTCCTGAGACACCAGCATTTTCAAATATCTGTTTGCTGTTGATATCTGTTAGGAGCTGCTCTCTTGATCCAATGTATGGATATGGCAAAAATGTTCCTCAATATGCTTTTATCTGCACAAAATCAGTCACAAATCTGATGATGGCATTTAAGTTTTTGTGAAATATCTAATGTTTTCATAATTAATCGAGGGCATCTTTTTCAGAGTTCCTTTTTCTTCCTCACATGGCTTAAAATGGTTCTCTGCTTAATGTGGAGCACCCACCTTTAGTAGTGTGCTGTAATTGGGCTAATCTGTAATTAACACAGTTGTTCAAGATTGTTTTCTGTGATCGATAAAGCCACAATGGCATCAATTAATTGAACTGAAAAACAATATTTTGAAAACAATATATTTGATCCTTGAGACACAGAAAAAGCCTTTGCATAATATTTTGGAAAATGGTGCAAAATACTCACTTTTATTTCTTATTTTTACCTCTTAATTTAATGTCGGCTAATAATTTTAATCATTTTCAATGGTTAATGTAAAATAAATTATTTTACCCTGAACTAAATACTAGTCTATTTAGTAAGTTCAGTAAGCAAGTGACTTAAACTGTGGATAACCCCTTTAAAAGTTGCAAACTGTAAAATTGTTTTATACATTTACACATTTTTGGAGGATTATGTAATTAATTAATTATTTTTTCAGTCCAAAGTGAAGTCTTTTGGCATAATTGTGTACCTGGTGTGTTGGCAATATATTGCTGACAAGTTTTCAGAACTCGACTTTGTCACAACGACTTTGGAGATGTCTCCCATTGCATTTCTCTGTTGTGGTCTGTAAGGATGTTTGTGCCTCTGTCTGAGAAAGTCAGAATCAGCTGAAGTGAGCAGGTTAGGGATTGTTCCCCTTGAAATGATCCTAGGATGCTGACACCAACAAACCTGTGATTAGTTTCCGCTTGCAGTGAGACTGAAGTAATCTTAGGAGCAGAGGGGACAGAGGCCTAACTGTTACACACCGTCCTACAGATACACTTTCACTTAGCCCCCTCATCAATATTCAACACTGCACCACAAATACATGCAAGCAGACATACACCTAATGACATTTTCTCAATTACATCCTGCACTTAACACGTGCACACTTAGCTTCTCTGAATGACATAATGACAGTGAGTGCTCAGTACCCGGCCCAGTGATTACAGAGAGTAATTTAAGAGAGCATCAGATCAGGGTCACACGGAGGACCAGAAGGGTGTCCGTTATTAAACAGAAGGACTTTAAAGAGAGACAAGATTGAAGTTTGAAGTGTGACATCACTCAGTGGGATATAAAGAGAGAGACAGGAAATAGTGCAATGTTAAAATTTTATGAATTCCTTATGGCGTACCGATCCGTGAGGATTCCACAGCTCTCAACGACTGCCCCAAGCAAACCCTTTAGATGTTCTTCCAGTGGGCCGAATGAAGAAATCCTTGCCTGTCATTTGATTGGATGAGATAAATGGACAGAGGCTAAGAGGTGAATTGTAGTGTGTGTGTGTGTGTAACACTTTAAGTAAATTACATTCCTAATTACTGTATCAACAGCTCCTTAATAAGCAAAGTTGCTATTTGATATCAAAAACTTGCTTATAATTGCTTATAAAGTAAACATAAATTCTTTATAAAGTAAAATTTACCAAATGTTTACCAAAAATCTACCAAAAGAGACAAAGTGTTCTCTTAACAGAGTTCATTTTACTCTTATTAGTTTTATTGTGCAGACGTGGCAAGTTAGTCATTATCTAATTTGTGTATTCTACAAATTTTTTCACCAAGTGTTTTATTGGATGGCACAGGACAAATGTTTTGTAAAAGCACATATTTTGTACCATCATGAATTCAAACATTACATAATTAGCATTATTTTGGTTGATAAAATAACAAATCATATTCATAATAATTATTTATTAATTCATACATTTGGACACAAAATATTTCCTGATTAATCCTGAGTCCCAGAATCATTCTAACAGAGCTGAAATAACTGGAAAATAGATGTGAAAACTTGTTAGGGCAACACAACAAACAAAGAACCAATGCTCCATGTGGGTGCTGTGCTGGTCTAGGTCTAAAGACCCTTACAAACCGAACCACATTGAGATTTGCACTAATCTTCGGATGGCGTCTCAACAGGGTGCTGTTTATGTCAAGGAAATATTGTTGCAATGGCGCTCCCTGCTTGAAGATGTCATTACAAACCATGGGGAAACAGGAAAAAAGAAGAAAATGATAGAGAAGAAATAAAAGAACATGCAGAAAAACTCTGAATGTTAATTGGTTTATGCTGTTTGATAAAAATGTGTAGAAAAGTGAGAATTGCGGCTTGCTATTTCGTTCCTGTTTCCTGAGCAAAGATGCTATGAAATTGTGAGATGAGGGGCAACCGAGTGGCTCCTCCTCTTCACGTCATCAAAATAGCCAGCTTTCATTGGTCATGCAAAAAACAGATCCGATATGGCAGTGCAAATCTCTTTTGTTGGCACCACTTGTTTGGTCAGATGTGTGATCTAAAACCATGGACTCCAACGGACATGTTGTCGCACATTTTAGACCAAAAGTTGGTATTGGTCTCTAGAGGTCTTAAGAGGCATCTAAAGACATGTTTGTCTTCTTTCTCTCTACTGTCTCTTTCTTATCAAAAGTAATTCAATTGTTTTTCGCAGACAGTTATATTGGAATATGACTTTTTTTGGCATCTCGAAGCATTAAAACTCCCTGTTTGACTTTATCGGTTTAGGCAAGCATGTTTTTTCAGTTGAGATTAGTTTAGTGTGTCATGTACAGTCCCCATTCTAGAGTAAATCTTCCTTGTTCAGCAGAGGTGTATAACATAACTCTCTCAAACACTGCTTGGCATTCAGGCGTTGTGGAAACCTGCTCACCTTGTACGGCACTTGCCCATGCTGAGGGTTTACCTGGAATTGAATTTGTCTAGCGTGACACTGGAATCACTCTCCCTGGTGCTCTCTTGTCTCACATGTCTGCCCAGACATTAAACGTAATGAAAGCCGAACGTCACCTGTCAGGGAGAGTTGGAAATGACGCAGATCAACTCATCCCGCTTCGGTGTTAAACATTGTCACATTTCACACTTCATTATGGCTTAGAAGCAAAACCCGCCGCCCGCTGAATGCAAATGGACCCTCAGATGCTGAGTACAATCATTAGAGAGCGCTCATGATGCCCTCACACCAAACGACAGAGGTTCTAGATCCACTATCAGAATGGCAAAATACATAAAATGTCAGACTGTAATTAATGCATTTTGAATGTTATTCAGTATCTATCACCTGTGTTCTGCAAATAGCATTTTAACCTAATTTGTGTTTCCTTAGACAGAACATCTTTATCAAAAATTCTATGGAAACATAACAATTAATATTAATTTTAGCTTTACAAAAATTTGTATCACACATGTACATCGGACCAGGACATATCAACTGAAGTATTTTTTTTTCACATTTGAAATGCCCAAAATCAATTTTCCAAATTGATGCAGTTTGGTTTGTCTGTTTTTTTCACACTGTGACAAATGCTAGTCAAGTTTTTTCCACAAAAAGCCATAATTCCACGTAACTAAGCACATTGCAAAGACGCTGAAGTGCTGAGGAGGTGAAATTTCTGTCTGTCAACAACTTTTGAATTGTTTCATAATCATTCCATGATGACGCAACAGACTCACACCATTTTCCAGCTTCTAGCTCTCAATAAAGTCTGAGAAAAAGGTGAAAGGAGAGATTGCGGGACGTGGCTAATGGGTTTTAACACAATTTAACCAATCTATTCTGGAACCTGCCACTTGACTAAATTTCAACGTTGTGTGTTATTGTATTTTGAACATTCATTTATTCACAAGCCTCGTACCGGCATCCTTCTAACTGGAAGGCCACCCACTGTGCAACCATTTCACCCAATATGTTGAACAGTTTCATAAAAAATAAAAATAAAACATTAATAGTGATGCCTTGAATTTATATTGTTTTGTGATAAAAGGGCCATGGAGTTATCGTGTTTTTTTGTTTTTTTTTGAGTGGGGAATATTTACTTTAAAATAAATCTTTAAATGTTAAAATCTGGATTTGCATTTCTTATGTATGACTTTGAAGTGCTTTATGAAAGTTTGGAACGGAACATTTAGATTTTCCTCAAACCAAAAAAACACATTTTCATTTAAATTCATCAAAATGTAGTTAATGCCATTTTGGCTTTTTTCTTGCAAACTTTATCTGTATTCCTAAGATCTCCTCTGGCTTCTCAGCTGGTCTGATGTGGGCCAAAAAGGTTCAGCTGGTCAATGTCCTAGAGGAAGCCCGTATGAAACAACTTAGTCACCTCATTGTCACTCAGGATGGACATACAAAACCGATTTTAAAAACTCTATATTTAACTTTTTGTTTTTTACACTTTGTCCATAAGTGCTCTTATAAGGAATCTTATTTTTCAGTTTTTTTCATCCCAGTCCTTTCCATATCTTTCTTCCCCAATTATGCATCATTTATGCACTGCATGATATACGCTCGACTTCTTCTTCACAGACATTACGTTCATAGATTTACATTGCAGATGATACCTGACATGGCAGCACAGTGGCGCAGTGAGTAGCACTGTGGCCTTCCAGGTAGAAGGTTGTCGGTTCAAGGCTCGCCGGTGACCTTCCTGGAAGGAGTTTGCATGTTCTCCCTGTGCTTGCGTTGGTTTCCTCCGGGTATTCCCCCACAATCCCAAAAACATGCGGTTAGGTTAATTGACTAATCTAAAATACCCCTTAGGTGTGCATGTGTGTGTGTGAATGTTGCCCTGCGATGGACTGGGAACTGTCCAGCGAACGGGCGCCTCTCACCCAATGTGTGCCGGAGATAGGCACCGGCAGACCCCCGTGACCCCGAAAGGGAATAAGCGGGAATGGAAAATGAATGAATGAATGAATGATACCTGACATGAGATGCACAGTAAACCCATATTGGCTTCTTCTATGAGTGCTTTGTTGGGATTATACACTCTGGGCCTATATAAAATGAAAAAAAAAAGAACACTTTAAGAGTTCTGCAGAATAAAGAAAGCAATGCCGACATATTTTTTGCGTTTAGAACTCAACCATTTCACACACAGTAATTAAGGTCAGACAGACATATTGCATTATAAAGTGAAGGCACTCTGTTATTTCATATCAGCAGAGCATGTGTTCAAAGCTTTGAGCTCATCATCTTTACTTCATCACATTGTAGAAATCTATTCAATCCTCTTTTCTAGCAGGAAAGCCTCAATAAGCATTCATACTCCATTTAGGAGCGAGCTATGATGTTTCGGATGAGACATGCTAAAACTTTCTGGCACCATAATAAGGTCATGCTTTTGTTTTCATGACAGGGATGACAGTTTTTGATTCATCCTTAATTGCTTCTCAGAAGTACTGGAGATAGACAGAGGAATCGTGGAGTGGCATGTGGAACTGGTGGGTGGAGGAAATGATTGAGAGAATGAAAGAATGAATGTTAGAGGAAAAAATGTTAAGATTGAAGTTTAAATAATATGCATATGCAATTTTTTTTGTTATATCCTCTGTTGCACATTTGCACAAAACTACATCACATATTTCTTTCTGTAATAGGGGAATACAAGGCTAGCTGATTTATTTGCAATCTCTGTATGTAGAAATAGGTTACACTCTACTTTATTCTGATGTATAACAGTAACTATATAAATAGGTTAAAACTGAACAAACCATAGAGTGTTCCCCCTGCTTTTATGTAAAACAAATTGCTTCAAAGCAGATTTTGTGATTGTATACCAATAAATACTCAACATTCACCAACAGTTTATGTGTTTTTAAATGACAATGATATGTGTTTTTATAGCCTTTTCTGTCCCAGTCATGAAAAGAGATGGCCTTTTAAAATGGGACACATTAAAATCTGTAAAGGCAGATGATCCAAGTAGATTCACAACATTCTGGCAACTGCTTCGAAATCTATATAATTCTACCAATAGGGTGTTGCTAATGCCAACTGCATTTCACCACATGCTAGAATGTAGAAAGCCTGCATTCTACAAATACCTGATAATTTAAAGACAGTTTAAGTAACATATTGTGTAAGCCAATTTAAAATGTGATTTCAGTCTAGAAATCTGTGCTCTGCATTTCACCCAAGCCTGTTCATGCACACACACATATACAAATCTGTAATCGTAACAATATGTTTCATCCTATATTTACTTGAGCTTTGCGACAGAACAGGAAATACATCACAAACAGGAAGTGACTAGCTCTTAAAAGGGCTGCTCCGAGACATCTCCCCCCTTTTTTTTCATGTCTTTCTCTGAAAGAGCATTCTCTCACTGAACTGTACCCCCACCTTTCTTTATTTCTATCTTAGAAAGGGCTGCATGTGTGTGTGGGTGTTTAGCTTAATCATGCCTAAATGTTTAAGATAAATAATGGCATGTTTTCTGTTGAATCTTCTCCTGTTGTCACAGTCTTCTTACATCATTTGGAAGAAATATTCATTTACACACACATCTCTAGCAGAGGGTAGACCAGCTACTGATAACCACCCCATCTCCTTATCCATCAGGGCGCAACTGTCTGCATCTTGATGATTATTTTAATCTCTACTTTGCTTTGTTTATAATTCACTCCAAATATCTGTGATAATTAATTATCTGTAACACAGATTACTCCCCTTTCAAATTCATACAGATAATTACTCTTTCAGAATTCATCCCCCTGCCAGTAACTGTGACATAAAGCTTTTTATTGGGGTTAAAATGTCCATGTAAGGAAGAATCTCAGTTTCCTTTTGGGCAGTTTGGACATATATTGGCACAAGAACTGCAAATGGAAAATACATTTGCACAGGAACAAAATCCAGGATCAACACTTTTCAGGAACCAATGGGTAAGACTGACTTTATTTGTAAGTAGTAGTGTAAAAATCATCACTCTTAATTTAAAAAGAGAATAATTGAGCATGTTAGAGTAGCCTAACCAAAAATGTTGATTACAGACAGAATTACAGACATTACTTTTTAATGTTATTTACAGATAAGAGACAAAACTTAACTTTTAGATGTCCCATTCTACATCTAAAGATGAAGATTACTATGTGCTCATAGTCAATTCTCCCCATATATTTAAAGTGTCCCTTTTTTGCATGCTATAATTTGGGAAAACCTGAAAATTGGTCAAATTTTTTGAAGAAGTTTTTTTTCTACAGCTGAAAGCTAGTTGGCTTAATGCTCAGCTGCGATTGCGCTATGTCTCGTTTAGAGTAAACTGTAAAGATCTGAATGTTCTTAGCCCTCCGCTTGCCATCCTTTAACTGTGAGTGTCATTCCCAGGCTGTTGTGAGGACAGTTGTGGAATGCACTGCTACAGAAGATAAAGTGTTTTCATGCCTCAGTCTGCAAGTGTGTCACCATCAGCCTGTTTCATCTGCTCATGACCTTGTCAAAACGCTTGGTGAAATGAGCCTGAATAGGTCCATTTATTCAAGACTCCCAGCAGTTTACTGAACTAAGCCACACGATTCCACATCACTACATGCCAAGAAGTGATGTCCCAGTTTTAGAGCAAAAAATATACATTTATGCAAAATATGTCCTCACCAGTGGAACTAAACATTCCCTGTGGGTGCAGATTCCTTTGGAGCGGAGCGCACAAAACAACATCTAAAGGTAGTGATGTATCTGTGTAGACAGCCAGCGGTGCTATACTTTGATTTACAGTTCTAGCAATAATCCTTGCAGGCTATTTTTAACATTATGTCCCTAGATTAATGTTTTATATTCATTTATTTTTACTTACTTACATTTTTTTCAGTCCACTTCCTGTGTTGACTGCATATTTGCTGGGCTCTATGCTAAAATAAAGTAAGGAAGGAAGGAATTATATAAATATACTAATATAAATCAATATATATAAATCAATGATCATCGCTGTCAAGCATAGGTTGAAACCCAGTTATTAACTGAAAGAGAAATAGCTGCATAAGAGGCTTAAGACTGAGTGAGGAACAGCCAAACTCTGCTAGGAATTTTTTTTTTGTGGACTTTTTTTATCTCCCAGAGTATGATATACTGTTCAAGATATTTTGAAGAAGCACAAAAATAGGCAACACTAAGGTATGTAGATGTAGTTGGGTTCCAGGGAAACTTATATGCAATAATCCTTAAAATATACATGAAGTCGATGCTTATTTTGCGTATTTAACATGCTAATGAGTACAGGAATTTTAAATCTATATGTATAGAGCAATTTTTTTTTTATTAATCTCAGTTTAAACCCACAGATCACTTGGCAGCTAATGTTGATGGGTAGATGTACTCCGGGGGCTAATCCTGCTCTCATACCCCTGATCCTTCTCATTCTCTTTTGAGTAGCACCCCACTAGACCCTCCCCATCACTGTGTGCATGTGTGTCAAATGGTATTATCAGCACATTGGTTGAGAGATTAGAAAGAAGCAGGACAGTGCTGGGAGGAAACTGATAGTTAGATCAGCTTTCAGGCTTTGGAGATCCTGTGAGGGGGACAGCGTGGGGTACATAGTGCCTCTTTGAGCCGGAGGGGGTCAATTTCAGGCAGACACATGCTGACTGGGCTTCGATTCGGATTCCAGAGAGATGAATTGATGACATTGATTTTATTTATTTTGCAACTTAACAAATTCACTGTTCTATGAAACGTATCAAGGCCTTAGGATTTTCAGTTTTTAAGTTGTAAGTGGTTGTTTTATTTGTAAAAAGACAGTTTGTGTACAATGTAATTAGATTTGTTAAAGTAATTAATTCATTTTTAGCATTATGTGAGAAATATTAGTTTGCAACTTGATAGGTATACTGACTGCTGCTTTTGCCTAACATACTTATTTAAGGAGTGTGTGATAATAATTAATAATTGAATAATTAGCATGTTAAATTAGACTTTAAATAAAGATTGTTGTTTTCAGAATGCTCAAAAGTCAAATAGTTAATTGATTGAAAATATTTAAAACAGTTTCTTAAAATTGTGAAATTAAACTATATTTAGTAGAGTGCATTTTTTTATTCACAATACAAATAGTACATCTTATAGAAATGACGTGTGTATGATTATTATATGATGTGTATTATATGATGCATAATATCAATATAATCCCTCACTATTATTCCCATAAAATAGAATCTGTTTTTGTTGAGTATGAACTAAATGGGGCATACTTGTAAAAGAAAGCATATTAAATTATACAGAGAATAGCAGTGCTTCATTGTTACATCAGAATGAAGTACTGGTTTGCTCTGCATGCTTTCTTTTCCAATACAGAGCACGTCATCATGTTTGACCCTGCTGGGATCACCATTGTGATAGATTTGGAAGTGGCTTTAGAAGGATCTGAGTCTGAGCCGCAGGGGCTTTTTGAGCTCTTCTCAAGCCATTGACGGTAAAGTCCAGCATTTTCGGGTTTAAGACCAGGGGTAGACAGTCAAGGTCAGGTCCAATGAGGTCGCACACAGAGAACAATTTTTCTGAATCCTTCAAGAAAGTTGGCAAATTTAAAAGTAAATGTCAAGTAAATCATCTGAAATCCAGTGTACAGCAGGTGTTTTCCACTGTGCTACGAACCCTGCGGAGCTTGCAAATTATGCGTTCTTCCCAAATGCCTTAAAAGCTAATGTGAACTTCCTTGATGAGGTTACATCGTAGACAACAGTGTAGTGTTTGCGCATATAGTATTAAAAGTGAGGGTGAGGGTGTCACATGTGATGTTAAATAAGATTACTCCATCAGTATCACTTATTGTTGGACTCGGTCAAAATGAACCATTAACCGTTTGAATGTTCGGTAATGTATCAATATTTTTTCCAGATTTGGCACTTTTGAGTAGTTTGATGCTAAATTTGTCATAAATGCTGCACCAGAATCACTTTAAAATGTGACGTAAAGAAAAGGTGAGTTATGGAGAGTTTTGGCAAATTTTAAGGCAATATGTTCCAAGGAAGGGCGGCATGGTTGCGCAGTTGGTAGTACTGTGGTCTTCCAGTTAAGAGGTTGTTACTTTGAGGCTCACGGGTGACCTTCCTGGAAGGAGGTTACATGTTCTCTCCATGTTTATGTGGGTTTCCTCTGGGTACTCCGGTTTCCCCCACAATCCCAAAAAAACATGCAGTTAGGTTAGTTGAATAATCTAAATTCCCCTTAGGTGTGAGTGTGTGTCGCGATGAACTTGTGACCTGCCCAATGTGCACTGGAGATAGGCACCGGCAGACCCCTGTGACCCCAAAGAAAATAAGCAGGTTGGAAAATGAATGAATGAATGAATGAATGAACCTTCCAAGGATTGGGAAATCACATTCCTTATTTTGTCTGTATTGTTAAATTACTGTTTGCTTCTTAAAAAAAATTAATAACTGAGGAATTATACTAAAACCAGCCTTATGTTTCAGTGTTTGTATAACAACCTTACAAAGCTAGAAGCAACAAATATCTCTGTTCACAGTTTCAAGACATGGATAGACAGTCATCCATTAAGCCTCTGTCCTTCAGTTGTTGTCACTTCTCCAGCTGACCACCAGATGTGACTGTTCTTTTATTAAACCAAGCTTTGAATCATTTGCTCTCACTGTGCTTCATGGGGCTCCACCTGCTCATCACTATATATAATTATATGTAGAATGTGACCGATCATTGATATGTAGCAA
Organism: Danionella cerebrum; assembly: GCA_007224835.1. Taxonomy (NCBI): domain Eukaryota; kingdom Metazoa; phylum Chordata; class Actinopteri; order Cypriniformes; family Danionidae; genus Danionella; species Danionella cerebrum. The sequence continues at coordinate 171,240 of SRMA01026737.1, forward strand.
TTAAAATAATAAAAAAAAACAAGTCTATACAATAAATAATACCAATGGATATAAATCAATAAACAATTTCAGCCTATTCTTTCTTTTAACGAAGGACAGTATGGTATGTCAACTTTAGATTGGTCATAAGTAAGTAATGTTCTTTATAAATAAGGCTTGATGAGGGAATGTTGACTTTAGGGGAATAATAATTTATTCAAGGGCCTTTTCGTGGTTTTGTGATTCATCAACATATAAACTTGACTTTTTGAACTGCAAAATGAAGTGTTGTTGAAGACAAGAAGACAAGACTTCTGATTGGTCAACATATAAGTTCAGCGATATAAATTTAGCCACCTTTTGGTTTGGTATAGTCTTTGCAGAATTCAGTTTCTTCATGATATATATATATATATATGTGTACACACAAAAAAAATTGTGTGGACATGGCCTTTGAATCCTCAAGTCAACTTCTCCACCCCCATCACTAAATTTCCATATACCCTAGGATAATTTCCTTGTTGAAAATAATTGAATTGTATAATTAATGTTGTAGTTTCTATTAAATATTTCATTAAAGAATATTGAAATATGCATAATATAATTTAAATCAGTTTCACGCTTCTGCTCTTGAAAAAATACCTGAAATTTCACTATAAAAGCACCACAATAAATGATTCAAAAACAGAGTGATGGTGATTAAAGTGATGTGTTAAATTGACCCTCACATGGACCCTTCCCCAGCTGAATACACCCTTCTAAAGCACTTCTAATTCTAGACACTTCTAACTCTTTCCCAGACATTTTCACTTTTGTCTTCATCTTTTTTTATTCAAATCAAAAAATGTTACAAAATCATGAATCTTCAGGAGATGTTGCTTCACAAAAGTTGAAATGTGTCATTTGGTTCCTGTTCTCCTCAGGAAAGCAGAATAAAACTGGGCCTGGGTTCTTTGTTACTTCATTAGGAAACACAGCCAATTCAGATCTCTTCCTCTCATCATAAACGACACATGTGATGTTTGTTGACACCACTTCCTTCCCAGAACAATCTGCATTTAGACGATGCCACCATGCGCTTCAGCCCTAGAGATAACCCCCAGTGCTGTATCTACCTGCTATCTAACAAACCCCACAAATAGAGCTGCACCAACCCACAATGGGAGGATTCTCATCATTATGCAAATACATGCGCGTTAAAGTCAAAGGAGAATAATCGACCACGAGAGATGAAGAATTGCGTGTAATTAGCTGCAAAGACAGTTCGTTTGAACCTCAACAGTTTCAACTTTGGTGTGCTCAAATGGGATGCCAGTCGATAAACAAGTTATAAACAAACATTGTTGGTAGGGGGTAGAAGAATGTGGCTTTCATCTGGAGGACACACTGATAAGGCAGCGTTTAAATGCTGCTGTGTGGTTCAGAGACAGCGAGGAGTTAGAGCGGCTGAAGTGATTGTCATCAAGTCTTTAATTGCAAATAAGGATTGATATATGAGGTGGCACAAGCAAGTGATTATCACGGATGGCATTTGCTTTGCTTTACATGGATTACTCATGTGTTTGGGTTCTGAAGCCCTGGAGATTTGGGAGGTTTTGGTTTGCTGGTTACTTTTCACAAGCTGGTCCATCTTCTTCTTGATAACATTTGCCGTGCAGGTCTTTTGAGAAAAAAATCCAATGGCATATATTGTGACGTTCTTTTGGAATGTTTTCCCTTGCTTCCCTTGAAAAAATGGTGCCCATTTATAGTGTTGTTGCAGTATTGTGAAAGAACGTGTTTTTGAAGCTGAGGATGAGTTTATTGGATCCTCCATTGCAGGACTATGATCAAAAGGAGTAGTTACTGACTGTTTCTCTACTTGCTGAAAAGGCAGGCAATTTCAGACATAGACTTGGTGTTATCCATTAATGGGGTTTGTGTCATACAAAATCTGTAATGCCCTAAAAGTAATCAGATTAGATAATGCTTAAAGGGTATCTTTAAATGTCATTGGATCCTTGCTTGTTACCATCAACCCACCCATCACATGTTGTCACCCAGTGGGAATATATATAAATCTGCAATGACTGTGATCCATCCTTAGCTCCAGAACAGGTGAGTGCATTGTTTTTATCCAATGCAATATTCCCGCAATCGTCAAAATCTGCCACACTGATCAGAGATAATATTGCAAACAAGGTCTCCTTGCATTATTATAAACAAATGACACAATTATATATGAAAGTATATGAAAAGTGCAGATAAAAAAGATTATTAATGGTACACAAATCTAAAAAGCTTTGTTAAACTTAACATAACTACAAACTATGATGTCTATCGGTACCTAAATAAATAAATAAATTAAACAAATGCTCTTCATCAGATCACTTATTATTACTTGTTATTTCCAGGGTCCAACAGAATCCAAGTTGAGCTTAAATGAATAAGGAGCAACTGATGCGTCTTGAGATTTCCATTGCCATATTTCCCTCAGGGGTGTCAATTATTCTGCTTTCTTTGCCGTTAAATAAGTCTCAAAGTAGAGGGACGGATGAGATGACCAGACAAACATTTTTAGGGTTTACTACTTTTTTCATTATAATTATATTATAATTTCTAGCTCAGTCAACGTCCATCTATACATTAATTTGACCAATAATCTCTTTATTCCCTGATTCGTCTGTCCATCTATTGTTCTCATCTATCATTATTACTTACATGTTCTGTATTTAATCTGCATTTTGATCATCCATACATCCAAGCAAATTTCACATTGCAGATGAGGCCATAGAGGACATTAATGGTTTCCTGAAATCATCATTTGATGAAAACAGCAACGATGGGGACGTCAGTTTAATGAATCCTGGAACGCACTCTTGCTGTTGATTACATTAATTGTGGCTGCTACTAATGATTGACAATAGTTGGAACCTTTGAATACAATTCCAGCAATTAGTCAGGTTCATTCTAAAACTCTGATTAACCATGCAGATTCAGCAATTAGCCCCATGATCTCCCTGGGCCTTTGTTGAATTGTGGTTACACAGCTGCCTGATGTGACCCTAGATAATCAAAGGACAGCTATACTGACACGCTGCCAAACCATTAAACAGGTTTGCTTGAACGATTTTATAACCGGGACTAACTTTGGAGGTATTGTGATATTTTAGCAATTAGTTACATTATGGTAAATGTTTCCAGAAATTTAAAATATGTTAAATTTGGATGGTCCATAAATGTAATAGGAATAAAAATGTAACAGACTTTACAAAAAGTTTAATGAAGTTAAATAATATTTAAAAAAAAAGGATTTGCGTAAATTAGTGTTGAGACTAGTCACTGCTAGTAATTTCTCTTCTAGCATGGTGGTAGCATCATGTTGTTTCCTTTATAAACACATTACATTTGCCGAGCCCATAATGATAAGTGATTCCAAAGCCATTAATTGAGATATATTGCTAACAAAACTACTTTATCTTTATTCTTTCTTGTCATTTATGGCGCAATAGTTGCCATCCAGCTTTTTGGTGCAATACCTGCAGATGGTTCTGTGCTTTTAGTTAAGATATTTTGATAGTAGTTAATAGAAATCGATCTTTTCATCCAATTAGTCCCAATAGATCTAAATATTTCTGGTGCTTTAGTTGGAAGATGCTGATAGCAGCCAATTTAAATTTATTTTTCTTTTAATTTTCCCTTTTGGTTGGATGGTCTTAATAGTGCCCAGTTGTGTTGTTGTGGTTGATACAAATTTTTGTGGTCTTAGTTGTGAATTAATAGTCAAGATCTTGCCTTGACTACACAGTACAAGTCCTTCATTGAGGAGTGTTGAATTCAGTAATGTAGGTCTGGGTGTAAATGTTACAAACAATGTTTTGTAATAATGCATTGTAGACAGACACCATAACATTATAGCAGTGCAGTTATTGCAATAGATAAAAGTAGTTGTCGAACAAATGTAATAGTTTTAAACAGTTTTAGTTGACAAAAAAACAAAATCGTTTTAGTCTGGGTTTTAGTCAACGTAGAATAATATTTAGCTTATTTAAAAATAGCCTTTTAGTAAGTTTTAATATCATTGAAAGTGTCTCGTTATCGTCAACTAAATAATTTCGTTATAGTTGACAAAAAAAAAAAAACATTGTATCTGATCTCACTTGTGTCTTGGTCTTGATATTCTACAGTTACTGCCATGTCTAGGTCTCAGTCAAGGTGAACTTAACTAGAAGTCTAAGACATCATAAAATAGATCTTGTACAGTGTACAGTGTTACCTCGAGACACGAATGCTTTACGTTACGAAAAATCCAAGATACGAAAGTTATCTTGGAATCCAAGATATCTCGCGAATTTTGCTTCCAAGAAACAAAAACACAAACAGTTCTGCTCTCCTATCCACTTGTTAAGTCCACATCACATTATCACATCACATTATCGATTTAATTCACAGGTTTGTTGATAATGTATATAGCGTTCACTTGAAGTTAATTTTTTTTTTTTTATTCAAACAATAAATTTGAAAGACGTTTAGATGTAACAAGCTTCATTGCTGTGTAGCTGTAGCTTGCTAGATTTACTAGGAGTGTATCTTCATTGTAGTGAAGCTTATGTAACGTAAAAACAGGTAGCAAAAAACAGTTCCTAGCCTAACACCATCATCGATTCACTTGTCCCTTTTCATCTTTGAATACGAGTTAACCCTTTTTTGGGCATTTAACAACCATTTGTGTCTCTACTGACGAGTGTTTTTTTTATCTCTACACACAGCTTCTTTGTTATTTCTCTTTCACATAACAACCTTTGTGTTTTAATTTGTTTTCACCTCCTTTTTATCACTACTTCACTCATCGACCTTCTTCAACAAGCGCTGGAAGCCGTTAAAGCAATTGTCACTCCAGGCACATTTGATGCATTAGCAATGCTCATAAACATCTGCTCTGCACGCTGTAACACACATTTACACATTTCAGGCACACTTTGTCACACACTCACCCAGACTGACTGTGGTGTGTATTGCAGCATTGATGAAACATGGAGGACTGTGAAAGGCTTTGGAACAGCTCCCCAGAGCACATTAGCTCTTTGGTAGTGTGTAAATGTTTTTTGTTAGCAGGCCTAACCAATAAGTTTGTTGGTAATGTTTTCTGCATTAAAGCTTTTATTCTAAATAGTGAGAAAGCGATAGCAGTGTTAGGTCAAGGGTTTGAGTTGTAAGTAATGGTTTGTGGTTAGCAATCAATCATATGGTTATCAGTGAAACCATTTTAAATAAAGTGGCTTCATACATAAACTGTTTTGTTTTTGCTTCAATTTCCCTAAAGTAACCTCACCGTTTTTTCATGTTTGAAAATCGGTGCACAATGAGGTACCCTTCGAAACATTCTGAGTTGCATGCTGACTGAATCTTTGTAATTAATTATTTACTGCTCATTACTGATGATATTTTTGGACAGTTTTTGGAGACTTGGGGCCTCTACACACTGATCCCAAATGAAGATTCTCACAAATGTTTAAATGGCTTCTCAGCAGGGTGTTCTGCATCTGGGTTGAAGATCTAGTGATGCAATGACGCTCCCTGCATGAAAATGGCGGTACAAAAAATGCACTCCACACCACATGAGAAAATAGGACAGAAGACAACGACAGAGAAGAAATCAAAGAACACACACATAAAAAAAAAATCATGGATGTCGAGTGGTTTATAGTTTTGGTGGCTGATCACAAGGAGCTGTTTGTAAAAAAAAAATTGGAGAAAAGAGAAGATATGTGTCACACTATTTCTTTCCTGTAAGTGGTAAGCCACTGAGCAGCAATTTCACTTCCTGCTGACGTCATCAAAAGCTCAAGTTTCATTGGTCATTCTGATACTAATCTTTTTTTCTTTTCGATTATTTTAGTTATTCTGGGTCCTCCATCAATAAAGCCACCTATTTATGAATCTAAAGCTATAATGCCATAAAGCAGAAAATACATTCATTGTTTACCTTAGTTGAACTAGCTCACATTAACCAAAAAATACTTCCTAGTTTCATGTTTAAGTCGTTGTTTCATGCCCTACAGTTTGAGGCATTTCAGGGAATTTAATCATCAGGTGGCGAACCCCTAACCCTAACCTATGCGTGCAGTTGAGCCAGGAAGAGAATAATCCTAGTTTTGCTTTATATTCCTACAAACATTGTTAGAGGTGGATCAAGAAACATGTCCTTGTTTGGATATCTCCATTCACAGCATCTTTAGTAACATCCCAAATGTCTTGTCTGTGTAAAATGTAAAAGTAAAGTATAGATAAATCAAAAATATACATTAGTACAGTACTTGAGAAATGTGTGCATTATTACAACAACTGTGGATTATTTATCAATAAAATGAAACACTGCATAACTTGATGTAAACTGTGTGGTTATGTAAGAGCCTGCATTTGGTCAGATGTTTGTCTCTAAGAGGGAGAATGTATTTGTGGAGTTTCCTGCTGACAGCGACACAAACTGAGAAAAAGCAGCAGCTGCTGTGTTGTGAATGAACTTTATATTACCTCCATAAATCACTTCGGCACTGATAGAAACCAGCGCCCTGGAGAAAACTCTCACATACTGATCTGAGAGCAGCTTTCCGAGCTCTCCTGACAGCAGGTGTTGAACATGAAGGGAGCAAGCAGGTCTCAGATCAGTGCTTAGGAATGACAGAAACGTATTGAGAGAGAGCAACGAGGCCACCAGTGTCTAGATAGTCACTCACACTTTTCATCATGATGCTTCCAGTGTCCGGGCTGTCACAGAAAAAAAAAACAAGATACTGCTGAACATTTTAGTTTTAATAATAAAAAAAAAGCTATTCAACAAATTTTAACATCTCGACAAAGTGCATTTTTTAGGCTCCCTGTGTAACAATTCAGCCAGCTTATCTTGGGTAAGACTGCTGACTTGATTGAAGACTATCAGAAGACCATCATTGACACCCTTCATTAGGAGAAAAGGTAATCAGAGTAATATGTTTACAGAGTAATAGTAAGGTAATCAGAATAACTATGTTAAGAGGACAGGAACAATGTGGTCAGGAGAGGTGCATTAGTGATGGGGATGAGTATAGACTCCTACATTTCAGAAATCTGGTGGACTGGTGGACCGGACTGGGGCTGGTAGCAGTGCATCAAGAAACACCACATAAAGATGTCTGCAGGACGTGGAACTCCTTAACCACAAATAACACCTTAAGGCACCTGTGCTGGGATGAGGATTCATTCATTTTCATTCCCGCTTATTCCCTTTCGGGGTCACGGGGGTCTGCCGGTGCCTATCTCCGGCACACATTGGGCGAGAGGCAGGGGTACACCCTGGACAGTTCGCCAGTCCATCACAGGGCAACATTCACACACATTCACACCCTAAGGGGAATTTAGCTTATTCAATTAACCTATCCGCATGTTTTTGGGGATTGTGGGGGAAACCGGAGCACCCAGAGGAAACCCACGCAAGCACAGGGAGAACATGCAAACTCCTTCCAGGAAGGTCACCGGCGAGCCTCGAACCGACAACCTTCTACCTGGAAGGCCACAGTGCTACCCACTGCGCCACTGTGCTGCCCTTAGTGGCCAGTCCTTAGCTTGAATTTCTTAAAGTTGCATATAATGCTATATAGGTAGCCAATATATTAATTGACAAATCAAGGTATAATTATATTCAGTGCTGAGAATGTGTCATTTAGCTAATGTGCAAAGTTTCTGGTAAACAAATCATCATACAAAATAATAAACTAAACATTCTTTCCACGCTGTGAAAAAGAAAGAACCAGCTTCTGTGTGGTTTCTCATTTAGACATGGCATGAAACAGAGACACACATCTACTTTAACTCGTTGGAAAAAAAAAAGATTCACTTGAGCATCATTAGCCTCTTAAAGGTACAGAGTGTAACCTTCATTATATAATTTTTGTTGTGAAAAGTCATGTTTGTGCTGTTAGAAAAAAGTCACAGATCTATGGTCTAATGAACAGTGCATAGTGGTCTAAATGTGGTCATGTGGTCTAAAAGAACAGTGCATAGAGCAATTCATGACCTGGAAACAAATTGGCGAGCAGCTGCATCCAAGTGTAATCTGGTGGACATGTTTGGAGGTTGTTTGGTACTGCATTGTGACAACTATGATGAAGGGGGGGGATTATGCTGTGAGGTTGTTTTCGAAGAGGTTGCACTTCTGGTGGAAAATCATTTCTACTGGGGTTTAAAGTTCTCAAACCTTTTCAGGCCATGGTGTCTATTTTTGAAAATAAAGGGTAATTATTTGTAAAGGGCACTCTCTAAGCCTACTTTTCAACAATAGTCTATATTTATATCAAGTCCATAGAGAAAGACTTTAGTGACATGGTTTAGTTTATAGTACTGCAGTGTGAAGCAAGGTTTTGAAAGAAAGAAAGAAAGAAAGAAAGAAAGAAAGAAAGAAAGAAAGAAAGAAAGAAAGAAAGAAAGAAAGAAAGAAAGAAAGAAAGAAAGAAAGAAAGAAAGAAAGAAAGAAAGAAAGAAAGAAAGAAAGAAAGAAAGAAAGAAAGAAAGAAAGAAAGAAAGAAAGAAAGAAAGCTCAATAAGACTAGAGTGACTGTAGTCTATTACGAATGACACACAGGCACATTTAGTTACATAAGAGTTAAAGTACCATCTGTCTGCAGTACAGCACACACTCTTGCACAGGCTTGAATGCGTAAACACCAGAATTTACCACCTGTCCACCAAACATGCCATACAGACCCTTGCCCAATGTAGAGCGATAGGGAATCAGTGCCTGGCTGTCTGTATTAGCTCAAAAAGTTCAGTAGCAGAATTCCGCCCGGCTGCAGTATGTCCTCGGGTTGTCTCTGTTTGTATACATGTGCGTTTGTGACTCATGCTGCAATGGCGACTCTTTTGAGCCGCTATTATTATCATTTCTCAGTCCGAACTCCTTCTTTCTGGTCTGCTTGTTAAACTACAAGCCTCCAGCAATTCTATTTCGACTACTCTAATGTAACAAATTTATGTGAAACTTTCTGCCACAGATATTAAATTATATTAAAATAGCCCTTTTTTCACTTGTTGCTTTTATTCTGTAGTGTACTTATGTCAATACTATAGTTTATTTTCAACCTGTTTTATTTTTGCACACATATGCATCTCATACACACTACAAAATCTGCTTTTTAAACCTGGAAAGAGGAGTTTGAAGCCTGAACAGATCCTCTGGATGGAAGACTTCTTCAAGGAAGTCTGATCTATACTGCTGCATCGAGGTGACTCTAGTAGGTAGCATAGGTAGCATACCGTTTATACATCTGCGCTGTGTTTGCAAGCTATGTAGTAACACTTTCTAAAAGCTAGTTGGGTGAGGTTTTCTATATGGATTTTTTTTTTTACTCGACTAGTGAGCCAAATAATCAACACCGTTACAATTTTTGGGTGGTGTTCATCAGGTTATGCGATAGAGGTCTGTGTCTACACAGAAGCTGAGAAAAGTCTTGATTTAGAAGTACAAATTGACCTGAATTGAGTTGAAAAAAAAAATTCAAAACAGAAAGGTGTATGTGTAGAATCTTAAGAGTTAAATAAACTGTGCCCAAAGCGTATTTGGTGCCACTCTACGCAGAGTTATCTGATTGAGGAATAGTTATTTAATGATACTATTTTTTCCAAATTGAATTACACATAAGTTATGCTGCGTTCACTTCTGAAGCTTTAAACGTGCTTTGATTGTCATGGGTTTATGTGATTCATGATATTTGTAAGCAGATATGCAAAGGGCACAGGCACCCCTTTGCACATTTAATTCCTTTGCTGTGTGTGATTTCAAAGATTTTTGTTCTTAGATTATTATGAAACTTTTCAGATCTATTGTAAAACTAGAAATTCATAATGCCATGGTCATGTGACACGGTATTGCAAAGCATCTGAAGCAGCTAGACAAATCAAACTACATCATGTACATGCGACATATCGACCATCTTTCCATCCAAAGATGCAACTTAAATCTATGCACAAAACTGGAATATTGCATAGAGCACCGTTTCTGAAAAGCAGCCTTTTATTCCAACAACATCATCACTTACTGATAAGCTGGTGTCAAATATCAAAAGAATAATGGAAGTTGCTGCATTAGGAGAAGGCCTTTTTCGTATATGATAACTTGCGTCTTAGAAGAAGTAGGTGAAATGCAAAATGCACAGTCTTGTCCTCATTTGAGTCTGCTCTTTGGGAACTCGACCGGTCAAGACCGTTCTGGGAGGTGATAATCCCAAACCACTTTGATGACAGACTTTGGAATTTAGGATGACCAAAACATTTCAGATGTTGTGCAATGAAATCGGCCCATGGTTGGCCCATGTGGGTAAACGCAGTTCCATCAATTTTTTTCACATTATTTCTGAACGCATAAACAGTTTATCCTACTCAGCATAATTAGTTAGCCTTTGATTTCTGGTTCTAGTTCTTACGTCCTCATAATGCAGCTAGAAAGTTTGAGGTCAGAATCAAATACATTAATGAAACTTATTCTCAGTCTAGAAGAGCTGTGCTTTTTATGGCCAAATAGACTGTTTGTATGTATTATTGATGATTCGTCCCATGCGCTGTGTTTCAGTGAGGAGGAAAAGCAGGTCAGCACCCGCAGGGCCAGCTGACTCATATTTCTCTTTCTTATTACATCCATACTGCCATTCTTTCATTACTTTTTATTGCTTCTCTCTCTGCAACACAGGAGTTGCTATTCTGAGACCTCATGCGTGACCGATTTTCCTTGTAGCTCCGTAATGTTTTCCATTTCTAATTGTATTAGTGTATTATATCCCACTGCACTGACTAAATGATGCTTTTGTTTCTGTTGCCATGTGAAATAATCTCATATTGGGATTCATTGCATTAATAGGACATGGATTTAGTTCATCCCTGTGCCAATCCAGTTGAAGTGCTATTGAACACCATGGCTCTGCCCAATGTTTATTTGTGGTTTGCAGTGAATGATCCTGCCCCGAGGTTCTAGATATAGTGTTAGACTCAATACAGCACATTTTGCTATCAGAAGCTTTTAAATTATTATTTTTTCAGACAAACAACAGGACGCAGGAAAACTGAAACAGAGTGACATAATTTTAACCACAAGTCTGAAGGATGTCACTCCTTTGGATTGAGTGTTGAGAAAACAGGTTCATCCAAAGCTGGTTGCAATCAACGGGACACATTTCCTCACTTTTTATCCTGGGTTAATCTCCTAGGAATTTGTCCCAAACACCTGCTGATATCTCTAACCCTTTAAACAGAATAGGGGTATGTCTGGAAGCCAAAGTTATTGGGAAAATATGTTCTCAAATCACCCATTGCTCTTTGATTAAGGGAATAGAGTTTTTATATTGAATGACTCTACTATGGGAATGCATGTCAGAGAGAAAAATAACCACATATTTCCAAGTATTTATGGCATAAGGCCTGTGGTAGACAACCGGTCATGCACCTATGCCTAGATTAGGGTTATTAGGGACAAAGCATAATGAAATGCTGATAACACACAAACTACAGATCAAATAATACAGAGCTGCAACCAGGCATCGAACGTTACTGCAAGTGGATTTAGGAACGTAAATAAATTGGTGAGTCAAAATTTTCAACGTTTTCTTTAATGAACAAAATGAAAAATCCTAAGGTGGATAAATAAAGTTTATCATGGATGTTTGGTTCAATCACGTGTACAATATTTGAATTTGATGAGTGTGCTTATCTGTACATTAATGTTAAAGCATTATACATAGGAGGTTGGTGTTTTATTATTGTAAGTTTGTACACTAATATAGTGACCATCAAATTTTAACTCTTATTGCATGATGTGTGGCCAGGAATGGATGGCTTACTTGCAATAGTTTTATCATGCAAGCAACAAAATGCACCCCCTGCCCCTAATCCGTGTCATGGCACCAATGCAACCACATGCTCTAGCCAAGTGTGTCTCATGTCTCACCATCTAAGTGAAACAAGCCTGCTGTGGATGGCTGCAGATTAAGTGTTATAACCCTGCCCCCACATGAGCATATCCAATCCAAACGGTTGTACTGACTTTCGATCTTCACAGTTTACTTTTGATCATTTGTCTCCAAAAAAAGTGGGCACAATGTAATTGAGGGCGGTGTCACGGCCCTTGGTTCTAGCAGCAAGATTTACTGGATCCTTTAGCTTTATCTAATAGCTAAAGTACTTAATCTATGTTTTCAAATAATTTTGGATTGGATCTATATATTTTCCAAGCAAAAGTCGATACAAAATATGTTTGCTATCATTCTCTCATATTTATAGTTAATGTATACATAGTAATAGACAATGGTCAGTGGCTTTCCTATTTGTAGACTATGGTATCTAAATCTATCCAGGCTTTGCATCATTGGTTTTAATAGAGCACAGGGAATCCAAAGGAGAGAAGAACTCCCCCAATACTCTAGGTCACTCATAATTAGCTCTACTGCTGCCTGAGGGCCACATAAAAACCTAGCCAGGTTACCTCAGTCTTTCCATCCGGGCTAATCTTCTCCCAGTGGTGATTTTTAAACTTGTTCAGTGACCCCTGACAAAACACCCCCATATAATACAAAGCAATATTCCAATGCACTCAAGCGTTAAGTCCGATGTTAATATTTTTCCACCTATTTGACTGAAGCCCCCTCCCCCCACTCCTCAGTCTTCTACTCCAACCCATTTCAAGCTTCCTAGTCATCACAGTTTCATCAGCCATTGTGCTGGAGGCAGTATTGCTATCTGATGAATGTATTAAGCAGAAATTTTGCGACATTACATGGTCTATAAAAGAAAAAAAAAATTATGATGGCTGAAAATGTCTTTTAAGCAATTTTACTGGCGTTTAATCTCTCTGGAAGTGAATTTATATACTTCAGTTTTTTTCCAGATACTTTAAAGTTGGGTTCTTTACATTGTATGAGATGAAAACACTTGATCATTATTAGCATGCTGTTTACTCAGCTAATAATAATTGATAGTGTCAAAGCCTTGGAGGGAAGTGGCTAATGAGGGTCTTTAAAGGAACATTGTGTCTGTGACATCTTTCATGGATCATGGCGCCTAACGCTGATGCATTAAGTGCTAAAGAGATGTCTTGTTTTGCATTTGCAATTATTTGCTGCCTGGGAGATTGAGAGACGTTGAAACGAAGGCGCAAGAGCTGTAGAAGGTGTTCATTGGCTGCTATACCACAAGGTTGATTGCATTTGTGAATACTTGGGCGGATTCTATAAAAGGTCGCTAATTCTGAGATAGAACTTTAAGAGGTTGTGTACACCTTCAGCATGGATTAATTGACTCGTCAACGTTGCTAACTTCACAGATTTAGGCCCTTGAACCAACAGGCAAGACTCTGCAAAACACAAAGTACTCAGGTTGTTCAATCAGAGAGTTAATTAATTCAGCTTCTGTTATCTGCTTGCCTCAGGGTCAGTTTCTTTCTCTGAACATCCAAGGTATGCAGCGCTTTCAGTCTTATGTTTGAAATGAGTATTTTCCTAGCTTTGTCCATGCATTTTCTTTTGATGTACTTTTATAATACACAGGGTTTATCATAATTGTATAGTAAGGTGTGAAAAAACAATTTCCAGTTTAAAGTAAAAATTGTATCAACTTTTGTAAAACTTATGTTTAATATATATTTTTTAATTTTAATATATAATTATTTCTGTTTTTCAAATTGCTTCCATTGCCGCAGGTGAATAAAATCAAGCACCTGCTCATGCAGACCGCATTTGTGAGCTTCTCTCACAAGCTGACTGAAATTCATTGTGGTGCCATGATAAGATGCCACCTGTGAAGTCCAGACATGACATTTCCTAGCTTTTAAAAAATCCAGAGTCTACTTTTAGTGATATTACAAAGTGGAATGTATTGGGAATGACTGCCTTGTAAAATAACAGTACATAGTAATATCTGCAAATCTGCACAAACCGCCTAACATTGTTGATCATGATGGAAAATTGTCATGGAATGTTTTTTGAAGCTGAATCAGCAAGTGGAATGCAAATCTTTGGATAGAGTAGTGTAAAGCAGGCAGCCACTGGAGCACTGGGCAGCAGAGACACCTCACTGTAGTGCGGAAATAAGTTGACTGCATTGAGCCAACTGGGAAGTTTGATGGAAGGGTATATGGTGTTAGGTTGCTTTTCAGGAGATGTTATTTCATTGATAATTTAATTGTGTCACATGGAGGAACCAGCCGACGTTCACATCTGGGTCACCACTGAACACGGTCACAACTTGTTTAACAAAAAATGAATTTCAATTATTTATTTACTTGTTTCTGCCGGCGGCTACCTGGAAACGTGAGCCTCTGTCAAGGCTTTACTTAGCTGAAAATGTCAGTTTCTTTCTCAAAGAGTCTCTCTCACAAAACAGCTCATACAGTTCAGATCAGATTCTGGCTCACAGCGTTTCCATCTAATGTCATTACAGCGTCGATGTTGCTTTAATAAGACGTTGATCACTCAGTATTGACATCCACTGTGACCGTGAGACAGTAACTTTGCATTCATGTCAAGAATATGCAAATCAGTAACCAATAGGTGAATAGCTGGAGAATAGTTATGAATGAAAATCTCAGCCCATTACCAAAAGCCTGGGCTTCCTATACAGTTAGACGAATGTGAACAACATATTATTAAAAATAAATGAATGTCATGACCTCTTTAAGCTACTAAAATGGCTGTGCACAAAGGCACCTAAAAAAATGAATGAGTGACCTTCTTCCTGAAGAACTTGACCAACTCATTCAACTTTTGGTTGCATTAAGGTGGGATATTGGAACCAACATCCAAGTCTTACCTTACAAAGTGGGTACAGAAAGTAATGAGACGTAGGGTACAGAAAGTATTCAGGAGCGAAGTTCTTAGCTGTGTGCTTTGGGTCTTGTTGGAATGTAAACTTCGACCCAGTCTAAGGTCCTGGGGCCTCATTTATAAAGGTTGCGTTCGTACAAAACATGCCAAAAAGTGCCTACTCTTTTTTTTTTTTTTGCGCAATGTTTTACATTCCTTAAATAGAATACGAACTGTGCGTGCATAAACTTTTTTTGGCGTACTGTGGATATTTGCGGTGTTAGTGACAACTAGTTGAAATTTGAAAAACAGATAATTGTTAAAAAAGATGTGACTAACATACTTTATGACTTCACAACTTATATCAAACCAATCTTGAAATTTACATTTTAAAATGCATAAAGGAACTAGGATGGTTAAGAATTTGACAAGCGAAAATGCAAATATAGTTGCTGTGATACTAATTGTTAAGGTTACAAGGTGTTACTTGTGAATGCCCCCTCCGCACCCCCCACAAAAATAGTTGAAATTGGTAGTTGATGCAAAGGATACCACTTCGAGTCAATATTGCGATGACACTTTGCATATTTGTCACAAGATTAAATATAGCGCATTAAAAAAGAGTTTTTGGAACATATTAAATAAATGTGTATATGTCTGACTAAAGATAAATAGTGCTGTATGCAATCTTAGTGTTATGTTTCAGCACCCTGGACAGATCCCCGATCTACACACATGATCTAACAATCTTTTCAGTAACGTTCCTGATCTTCTTTTCAAGTGCTAGGACTTCTAAGCATCTCTCTCTTTCCTCATTTATCCCCTGGCCTCTCTCACTCTTCCATTCTGCCACTGATGTCTTTTATGATTATTATTGGAAGAGCCTGACACAATGGCATGAGTAGTCCCCTGGGAACGTTTTCATATCAAGGTTAACTTCAAGTGATTAGGATATGCAGCTGAAGTTGTTGCCATGGGGATGTAGATGGGATGCTGAGCTTTAAAGCATGATAAGTAGACTGAGCGAAAGAGTGGCGCGATTGCACTGAGGACCAGCAAGAATAGACCTCGATGTGAATAGCTCAGAATTCCATTCAAACCCTGATTGTATGCTGTCTACTTTTACATGAAATATACTTAATCATTGATTATTGAAGAATAACTTTTCAAACAAACTTCTGCTTATCACGTGTTATATCATGTGTTTTTAACTGTTAGACATTACATTCGGTGAAGAGGCAAACGTGTATTATTATATTTGTTTAAAATAAAACTGGTAGAAGAATGTGTTTGCCCATACCAATAGTGTTTTGTTCATTTTAAGGCAACTTTTATAATGAGTAAGCAGAAACAAATAATTGTAATTTGTTGAGTAAATGGGACTGTAAAATAGCAACCCTCTTCAGCATTGCCACCAAAAGCTTTTTATATAACAATAACAAGACACATCACAAAGACAACAGTTAAAGAATGCAAAAGGAAAGTGCAGGACAGACACAGAGTGGATCCCTGAGATGAGGAGGTGTGGTATCATTGAAAACCTTATAAATGATCAGAAGTATCTTCAACTGGAAGCAAAGTTCACAGGAAAGAATTTAAATGACTGTGAAACAGGATAAATGTGATTTGAATATGAGATTTGAGAAATAACCATTGCCAAGATGTTTTGTACAAGCGGTATTTTGTGCTGGGACTTGGCAGAGAGGCCAAAAATATATAAAAATACAAAAACCATTAAGACTGGTTCAAATCGCTGTAGCCCTCTCGGTTCAAAAAACACAGAGGCTATTAATGTGTGTAATGTGAACACGTAGCTGAATTGATGTGAGAGTCAAGAGAGAGCATTCTGTCCATAATAACGGCTCCTGTCCAGCATCCTGTCCACCACTTAAAATTCATATTTGCAAGATTTTAGTTTAGGTTTGATTAGAATTGATTACAATTTGGTTTGAGTAGAATTGCAGAAAACCAATGCTCAGTTATCCTCCTTAAACACAGGTACAATAATAAAAGTACCAAATTGTTTACTTGCACTAACGTAAAAAACAACAACAACAACAACAAAAACTCTAAATTTGAATTGCAGTTGATTTCTTGGAATGTACATTTAAGGCCTATTATTTTAAAATCAGATTTTTGTATTCCTGATTTTGCTGTTCCTTCACACATCAATGCAGCATTGGTTCAGTATAAGCAAGAAGAACTGGCAAAAATAATTTTGTGTTAGGAGTCATACTGCCATCTTGGCATGCTTTTTGTTACCAATAAAGATAACATTAACTTGGGGTTTGGTGTGATTCTTTCTTTATTGTGGTGCTGAACTCTCGCTTTATTCCTTGTATTACACAGATTAAGAATTGAGATTTGTGAGGTCAACACAATAAAGATATATATTTTTTAAAATATTACAAATAAAACTTATGAATTACATAAATTAAATTAAATTATAACACAAAATGGAAATATATTTAACTAAATAATTAAATATAATACTATATACTATATATATAATACTATAACTAAAATATAAAATGGACAAAATAAATGTGACTAACATGTTGCTCATGCGGCCGTTTACACAAGTAGCAATCCTTTTGATGTCAGGAGATGAGACACACGTCTGCCTTCATCACTCGACAGAAAAAGATTCGTTCAAATGAACCGATTCGTGTGCTCAAGCTTCATTAAACTTTTTAAGATACAGAATGCAATATTCTTTACATGTGTGTTTTTGCTTTCTCATAAGGATAGATCTTTTTTTCAATAACGTACTCATAAGTCCACAGAGTTACAATTTCCCTTTCCATGGCCTCTCTCATTTAGTTGTGTTTGCCTGTAGTTTTTGTACTTTATTCTCTAGCAATTTTGTCTTTTAGTTTTCTTCTCAAATCTGATGCTGACAACAATCAACATTTAGTGAGCATTCTCTGTTTTATCTGAATTTTAAACTGGACATATTTTTCTGTGTAGACCACAAGAAATTAATGAATACATTTAAAAGCTATTAGCAATGTTTTTAATAACCGAAAGTTTGAATATCTATCCATTTTCAAACTTTTTCAAATGTTTGGCAAATGGCATCAATGATGGCTGGAACTTAAAGGAATAAGTGTCTTTCCAGTCCCTCATCCCGAGCATTGCTTTAAGCAAAAAGACAACTAATCCAGGGTTTCTTGGTCCCTGGAGAATCTCATGTGCTGTACCCTGGAGCTCTCATTCCATCATAGACGAGCACCTCTCGTAGCATACAGGAGATAATGAGTAGTCAAGCTGGTCTGTGGCAGCACCATTTGCTCTTTTGTTCATACTGTAGCATCATAATTTGACTTACGTAGGTGCTAATTTCAAATAACTTGAAAGGCAATTAGGAAAAAGCATTCTTATGACTGGCAGGAGGGATTAAGGCTAAGCCGTTGCGTTACATGTAGCCCACGGTATGTTCCATTTTTTTTTACCAAAATGAAAGGCAGGCCATTTGGTGGCACGCATTATCGGTCATCATGTTAATACCCAAGTCTGACATTGCTTTCAATGTCTTACTTTTAATTAAACCGGTGGAAGGCATGACAAATTATGCTTGGAAATCACCTTCTGATGCATTGTGATGGTGGTGCATGGGTTGAATTATGGGGTCACATGTAGCTTCCCCTCCTAAATCTGTACAGTAATGAGGGGATGAACATCTGGGTGGTTTTTGTGTTGGAGATTAATTCTCTGGCTTGCTGTGATGAGGTGGATTTCTAATTACTGTGATGTAGACAGCTTCAGCAACTGTACACCCCCTGCTGTCTTTGACTGCCTTTCATTTTCTGAAAGATGCTTTTATGGGCAATGAATAAATGAATTAAACGCTAAATTTAAACCTCTTAATTTCTTCTTATTGCCCAGAGTTAATGATATAGCTCTCAGCTGAATTGGGCTGTCCTCATGGGTGACATGCACCATGCTTTTTGAAGAAAGCTCCGATGTGCGAGTTGCCCTTGCCCATAAAGAAAAAAGCAGAAAATGTCATTTACTGTATAAGTACAGTGTTCGGCCATAAGTGTTTTCACTATATTCGGTCTGGAATGTATTCATTATTTTAGATGTTCAATATAGAAAGACAGTATGGGTACATTTACATTTATGTATTTAGCAGACGCTTTTATCCAACTTACATTGGGAGTAAACATCAAGCAGTTTGGTACAAAGTGGATTGATCAGAAGACATACACATAGAACACTTTCAAGCTATACAGAAAATGAATTCAAATCAGTGCTTCAGAGGGTTTTGGGTTTTTTTTTAATTAAGTTAAGTTAGTAAGTGCTTTTGAAAGAGTAGAGTTTTTAGTTGCTTTTTGAAGGTGTAAAGAGATTCAGCTTTCCGTAATGGGACGGCAATGGAATTCCACCAGCCAGGAACTGTGAAAGAGAAAGTCCTGGTGAGAGATTTTTTGCCGCTCTGAGATGGGACCACCAGACGCTGTTCATTTTCTGAGGCGTCTGGAGGGGACGTAGAGCTGGAGGAGTTAGGGGTAGTGTTAGACAAAATAAAACTACTGTACATCATCGGAAAATTTTCAGCATTTTCAGCACTGTGTGATATAATCATGGGTGGAAAAAGCAAAGTGAAACTAAAGGCTTAAAACTTCTTTCATGCACACATGCTTCTGATTGGCCAACTTCCCCACAGGATCTGAGATTGGCCAACTTCCTCACATGATCCTGGTGTTTGAGTAAAGTTAAAATGTTGAATTCCAAACTGACACACTGCTGTACTAAAATTGTGATTATAAATAAGAATTCTAAACTCAAAGCATTCAGTAAGTCTTCAAACTTATACTAAGAACATAATAAAGCAATTAACAGTACTTTAATACCCGGAGTGTTAGATTTGAGTTTTAATTCCCCTTCACACCTCTAAAAATTTCACCAATTTCATCAAGCCTTTCATGGACATTTCCCTATTTTGGTGTTACGACCATCTCGCTTGTTGAGTAGATGGAGCCATCTTATTCTATTGAATATTTCGAATTACAGGTTTTAATATTTGTATATACCCATAGTCTTGTTGTCTTTCTAAATTAAAACATAAAAGATTATTAAAAAATCCCTCATAAGTCTACATTTCAGATCAGAGAGAGACTGTAAGAATTAATATCTCTGAACAATTTTGAGAAAATTAACGTCCCTTAACTGAACAAAAAAAATATATATAGCATTTTTATGATTCCAACCATTTTACAAGGGCTTAATCAATTTACCCATTATATCTAAGTGTGTTTAAAAGAGTATATTACTTTTTTAATTTAGTGGAGGTTTGTTTAAAATAAATAAATAAATAAATAAATAAATAAATAAATAAATAAATAAATAAATAAATAAATAAATAAATAAATAAATAAATAAATAAATAAATAAATAAATAAATAAATAAATAAATAAATAAAGGAAATTGCCTGAAGCCCAGAAAGGTGATCACAAGTTCAGTTCCCACAGAATATTAACTGTTTTCATACTGATTTGAGCTACAAGCTCGATCTCAAAGTTTTTTTTCTATACCAAATCAATGGAGCCTGGTGCTGACGACCTCAGAGGTTATGGGTTTGATTCCCAGGGATATTCAGAATTGATCAAATGCCCCTCGATGAATTGACAAAATGTGAGATTGGGCAATTAAGAGTATTGTATCTTAGCTGGGTGCATTAACTCAATAACATTTCATTGAAATAATGTTTGCCCCATGAAAAAGCAAGGTTTACAGAAAAACCAAGAACAATCAGGTAGAGGTGTGTTTGGTATGTTTGGTTTTGCTATAAATTGTATTTGTAACTATGGTTATTGTAAATTAAACATGCTTAACTTTTAATGAGCAACTATGTATCTGTTCATAGAGAGTAAAGGCTAACCATACGAAACCATATGAATCCAAAACCATAGCTCTAGCAGAAATATATGTACATTCATACTGCATCTGTATTTTCCACTGTGGGTTTAATGGTTGAACATTTAACCCTAGCTTTCCACAACTCTTCCAAACGAGTCAAAAGAGCTTGCTCTTCTATAATCTATGCATTAGGGGTATCTAGGATATAGCATTTCATCAAAATTTAGTCAGGCCAAAGTCAAAAGATTCTTTGGATAGAATTTACAGGAAAGAATGCTGGCTGAAACATGGAAATGACTGAGTGTTGAACAACTAACCTTCTGCTATTGCTTTAAAATCCACAAAGGGCAGTGCAAAGTTTCAAGCTGTTTTAAGAATTGGTTCTCTGTTTTTATGAAAGGGGGAGGTTTAGAGATTTAATCCTACTCTATTTTAATGTATGGGAAAAAAAATATTTCAAACATAATATCCTTAGAAATATTTCCAGATATATTGCAATATTAACATGTACAATATTTTCCTCCAACTAATGGTGTTTAGATGAGGCAGATATTGCACATGAAGGTAAGGTTTATCTGCAGGATGTGGAGGGTGGGCTCTTGGTTGCCATCAATATTTCACACAGTAAGGAAAAATCCCTGGTAAGAACAACTGGCCTAGATCCTAGATGTTCTGCTCTAATCCACAATTTTAGTTTGCATTCAGACTCATAGAAATGCAAATCCAACCACAGCAGGGAGGAGACAGGTGACAGGCTTTGTAAGAAATACTTCGGATGAATGGAGTGTTTATTCGCTCTTTATACTTTACGTTTCTGTTCGAATCTAGCTTTTTGGTAAACAAGCTTACTTGGCCCGTTTAAGTAGGTATTGTTGTAGTCAGCGTTTTAGAGTGTGGATTATGGAGCCAGATCAAGGAGAATTGTTCAGAAAGTAAAGTTGGCATGAAAGACACAATTACCACACAACAGTTCAGCTGTTTTTGTCCTCTCATGAAAGCATAGTTGACAGAATTGTTGGTGAATTGTGCTATTAATCAATATGCAATCTAGTTTTGTTTTCCAAAATTATGTCTAACAAAGAATGATAAACAGTACAAAGATGAAAGAAGTTGTCATACTGTCTTTGATTTGTTCATTTTGTTTGTTCTGAAAGGAATAGAGTTTGCTCAGGATATAATGTTGTTGATTTAAAAGAATCGAGATTATTCCCTTTTCTGGCTTTGGTAAACGCTGCACTATGTCTGTTCAAACATGAGCAAACCTTCATCCATAGTATTTAAAAACATTTAATAATTGAAATTATTTGTTACTGTTCAGGTTTATTCTTTTATATCAATGAGCTGTCTGTGGGTAAACTGTGTTTTTAGGGGGCTTTTTTGCGTGGTTAAGGTGCATGTAGAGCACAGTTGCAGGTGCAAGGGGGCACTCTAACCCTGTTCTTGTTCTTGTCCTCTCAGGCTTGCACATTTGTATTAGGAAACAAACAGAAGTTTCTAGTTCTTCAAATGAAACTAATTTTACAAATCACAGTCCGTGGGCAAACACTATTTCATAAGAGCATTGCAAACTTGAATAATCCCAGCATTTATCAAGGACAATACTGTCCTGAAATGTGCATAAATTTGAACTGCATCCCATATTGCACTTTGTTTTCTTGTGTGCTTAATGTGTGTGTGACCCTATGCAACGCTACTCTAGAGTGAATTTAATTTACCACACAGCAGTAGCTTAAAGAGCATCCAGAACAAAGAAGTTTGCAGAATTTCCGCTTGCCTGATGTCAAATTACACCATCAAACGAAGCTAACCTGGGAGGTGAATAATTTGCACCCTGTATGAACAAGCCTTGTGTTCTCTCCTCTCTTCTCACCCTCCTCCTCTTTGCTTGTTTTCATGTCAGCTTTCATATTAAATATACATTTTGCACTCTTCTACCTCACTCCTCTCCATAATGACTCGGGCCCAGAATGATTTATGCAGATATTGATTTCGCTGTTAAATGTGAGATTAGATGCATAGCTCCCGATGCTATTTATCAAAGACATTGGCATCTAATTAAATTGTCACCTCTAGTTTTATGGCAGCACACTTGAATGAAATATTAAAGCTGGCTCTGAGATTGTTATGGGCCCCGAAGCAGGCTTTGAAATCTGAAAAATGATATTTACATGCAGAGGGAAGGATGCGAGGAGGTTTGGATTATTGCACTAATAAGATCAGAGGTGGAAGGTGAGAAGGCTTGTTTGTTTTGTTGGCTAACCAAGTCCTAACAACCTCACCGAGCATTGCCTGAAACCATTGGAGATTAATGAGTGTTTTCATTCAGGCAATCACACAGGTAACCTCAACTGCTATTTATTTAATATGCTTGTGCTGGTATAATTAGCTTTTTACCCCTTTCACAGTCGTAATGCCTCTTAAAATTCCTCAATACATGTGACATTATGCAACAGTGCTGTTTTAATGGGTGATTTATTTCAAAATGTCCATAAAATCCAGACATGACTGTCTATTTGAGTGTATATACAGCGATGGTGCTCTCACTCTGTTCTTGCTTTTGGGCCAATCTTCAAAGGTTTGAGTAAATCATGAACATGGGGCTAGCTACATGCAGATATTCTGCAAAGCGAACTTATACAATGAGTATACAAAGTACAGAGAATATGATTAGAATCCGTTTAAATCAAACCACACATCTTGTGGTGTATAAATTGTGATTACACCAGGGAGCAACAATTGCCACAAGGTATGCATTGCTACCACATGGATGAGAGACATGACTGAAGTTGCACAGCCAACAGTCCCATTATAAAGGGGAAAGTCAGAAGCCTGGAAGTATTTTGGGTTAGAAAAATACAGAAGGATGTTGATCAAAGATTCCATTTGTGTGTAAACGTGGATGGAAAAATGCCATGAAATACTTTAGACTACTCTTCTTCATTGCAAATCAGGAAAATAAAAATATAATTAGGTCTCAATTTCATATTGAATATCAAATAAAGAGAACTAGGGGAAGGATATGAAACTAAAATGATTAGTTTTTGCTTATTCCTTTCCAAAGGTTATGGGGGTCTCTCCATTGCACTCCGGGCAAAAGGCATGAGTACACCCTGGATAGGTCACCAGTTCATCACAGGGCAACACACCTATTTATTTTTTGGGTAAATTTTGAATATTCAATGAACTTGAGGCATGTGTTTGGGATTGTGGGGGAAATAAAAAAACCGGGAGGGAATCTACACAAACAATGTTAAATCATCCTAGGAATGTTACACAGTGCGCCACCATGGTGCTCTGAACTAAAATTTGTTACGTAAAGTTATTTACGCTTTTTTTTCAGTGTTTGCTAAAACTTCACTAATAATTGTTTAGATGTAGATTCTTAAAACCCAAATTAAGTCACAACATTTAACTAAAAATGTTGAATAATAGGTTACACCCACCAACTTGTATCAGCTAAAACGGAATTTTAAATTTGGGAAGGGAAAGAGGAAATTGGAAAATGGCAACGAAGCTAGATAAGAGAACAAAGTGGATTAGTGATTTTTTTTTTTACAGTGCGACAAAACGAGAACAGTATAGACAACAAAATGAACAAACAGTTCAAACAATAATACAATACAATAGAAAACGCAAACTTGAAAAGGGTCAGGCAAAAATCAAAGTCCAATAATGAAGCTCAATCCAATGATAGTTCAAAACATACAAAAAAAGCAAATGAGCAAAAAAGTAGATTGTTCTGGCAAGCCAGGGGTAACATCCACTGAGCAAGGGTGACGAATAAGCTTTTATCCAGTGAAACCACATTGTACAAGCCCGGCAGGCAATCGGTGATGATTGGCCTCCGGATTCATTTGGCAACCATCTTGAAAAGTTTTTTTTTTTACCTGAATACACACAGACACATGCAAACACACCTACACATTCCCCATAGCAAACAAATGGGGTCATAACACCCCCCCTCACAAAAACGTACATCTGGACGTTGACACAAAGCTATGTGATAAGGAGTCGGCCAACACATTATCAGAACCTTTTTATAATGAATTTCCAAATTAAAATCCTGGCACATAAATGGCCAGGTCAGTTGATTTTTGTTGCAGAACTGGTGAATGTGGCTGCCACTTCGCACCTATGGCCTCCTGCCCACCACCAAACACACCTCACCAATCACACATCTATATAGGGCAATGCTAGTGAAGTGGCTTGCCCAAGACCACAAAGGCAGAATGGACTTAACGCATATCGAACCACTAACCTTCTGGTTCCAGGACACCACTAATCCACCACTTATTAAGATCTTATCAAGTTAATTCAGACAAATCGAATAGCAATAAGGAAGATTGTTGCCCCTTGATTGTTGCCCCTGGTCCAGACTTCCCGGAAGTTCCCTGAAAAGATGAATTTCATCTGATTTCACCTTTCAAAGAAATCAAGTGTTTATAGAAATATAAATTAAACACCAAACCTTTTACAGAATCATTTGTTTTGTTTAGATAGTCTTGTTCACCTGAAGTCTCAAGCATCTATATTTCAGCAGCGACAGTTCTCCCTTGTGCCACAGGGCACATCTGTTTCGAGCGAAGGCAGATCTTCCAGCACTTTCCATAAATTCAACCTGACCCAGATTCTCTCTTCTGGACAGGACAGGAAATTTTTTCTTTTCATTCTGCCCCAAATCACACAAGAATATGCACCGGCTACAAAAATGCCTGCTGATATTTAAGGTGCTGAGATTTGCAGTAGTGTTAGTCTGTCTGCATCTGGTGCTTTTGAAAAACTATACATTCTATTCCTCTTCTTTAATGAGCACTGGAGCAGAACACAATTTAGTTACATGCCACATGGCTTTACACACAAGTAACGCAGGCTTCAGGATGCACTGATACATGTGAGTGTGCTTGGGTTGTAATTTTCCACTCAGCGCATGTTCGTTTAGCTGATGCTAAGACGTTTTTCTGCTGTATTGAGAGTTCTTGCTTCCCTATGGCACATTTATCATTTCAAGCTGGAATTAAGAATTAAAAGCTGAGCCGCTTGAGGCCACAGGATTTTAAGTTGCTGGAAAAACTTCATTTTAATCACCAGTTTAAAAGAGATCCATTTCAATCCATCACTTGACGTACAGGTCTGTCCAATGAGAAGATTGTCTGTCGCTCTATCTGACGCCACCCGAGCCATTTTTTCATCTACTTCTCCACAGAAATGTAAAATTAGCTCTTGATTAAAGATTTTATTCAGCTTTGAAGATTAATTTTTGGTAAACTGACATAAAGTAAACATGACTAAAAATAATGAAGAAAAAAGAGATTTGGGCAATTTTCAGTAAATTAATTGCAAATTTAGAATTAAATAAATCACATAAAACCATAAAACACAAAATAAAAAAAAAACATTTTTTTTATTAGGCGAATGTAGTTCCTAGTGATGTATGTATCATTCCACACAGATGGATAAAGTGCAAGTCTTTATTTCATTTAAGATGATTATGAATGTAAACTAATAAAATCGTAACAAAATTAATGTTAGCCAACTGCGCATGAACATGAGCTTGTACAGCACTCAATACTTAGTTACAGCTCCTTTTGTCAGAATTACTGCAACACTGCTCAGGTGTTTTGAAAACTCAGGTTGCTCTGATAGTGGCCTTCAGCTCTTTTGCATTGTTGTCTTCCTCTTAACAACATCCATGAATTTTCATTGGTGATAAGGTCAGGCGAGTTTGCTGTCCAATTAAGAACAGGGATACCATTAACCTTAAACCAAGTTCGAGCTTTGGCACTGTGTGCAAGTGCCGAGTCCTATTTGGAATAAAACATGCATCTCCATAAATTTGGTCAGCAGCAAGTGACATGAAGTTCTCTAAAATGTCCCGGTAGATGGCTGTGTTGACCTTGGACCTACAAAAACACAATGGACCAACAGCATCAGATGACATGGCAAAGAAACCATCACGAACAGTCGAAATTATACTTTGGATGTCAAGTAATGTGTATTCTGTGCCTCCACACTCTGGGACCTTGATTTCCAAAGGAAATGCAAATGTTTTTTAATCAGAGAACATAGCTTTGGACCACTCACCCGCAGTCTTGTTAATTTTTTTTAAGCTCAGGTGTGGCATTTCTGATGCTGAAACCCATGTTTTGCATAGGCTTGTGCTTAGTGATTCTTGGGGCACTGACTCTGCTGCAGTTCACTCTTTGTGAATCTCCCCTAGATTTTTGAATGGGTTTTATTTCACAATCCTCTCTGGGGTGTGTTTATTCACATTTCCACATGACATTTCCACATCTATTAATTCCTTTGGCCTCTCTATTGTTGTGCTTGGACATGGAGCTCTGTGAACAACCAGTCTCTTTTGAAATTACCTTTGAGTCTTGCCCTCCTTTGCAAGGTACCAGGGGTCAACATTGGGACAACTGGCATTGTTGTGTAGATTACAGAGTTAGAGAGAGCATTTAAAGACCTTATCATGTGTTTTGAGTTAATTAGCTGACCTCCAGGTCTCTTCAATATGGAACCATTTCACAATATTCAAATGATCTCAATTAAGAGAATTAGCGAATATTCATTTGTTTTCAGCTGTTATTATTATACAACTTAAAAGACATAAACCCATGAATCATACCAGTCTGTGTGGAATGAATGTATAGATTTTACAAGTTTTACCCTTTTCGAAAGGAAATACAGAAATAAATCAACTTCTTTATTTCATTGTTGACATGTTTATCCATCATTTGGCTTTAAACTTTACTACATCCAGAAAATATTCAAACCACTGAACCATTTTCCAGGTTTTTGTACTACAACCTTGTTTAAGATTTTGGTTTAATAATATCAGTGACTCATTGGCTGATGTAGTTATGTCCAGACATCTCAGAGTGTCAGACAATCCATCAGACACACTAGGATGCCTTGTGGCACACTCCTTATGCCCCACAGGAGGAAGCGGTAGATGTCAATCAAACAGGCTCTTTCTCCTCATATACACATTATTTCCTCTCTTCTAATGGCTAAGCCTGTGTCTTCTTCCTCAGAGTATATTGCTATTGTTGTCTGTATTGAATGCCTCTAGGGAATAGGATGTGTCAGGAAACACTGTCATACAAATATT
This sequence comes from Danionella cerebrum, assembly GCA_007224835.1. NCBI lineage: Eukaryota > Metazoa > Chordata > Actinopteri > Cypriniformes > Danionidae > Danionella > Danionella cerebrum. The sequence goes on from SRMA01026737.1 coordinate 198,994, forward strand.
TTACTCTTTAAACTTTGCAAAACTTTATTGTACATTTTTTGGACACATATTGTATTTTTTGTCCTTCCCGAAGCTGTTTAAGAGAAAACGGGATCTAAGAGATGGACTTTCAAGATCAAAGTATGTTTAAATGCGAGGTTAATGCTAGCCTTATGTGGTAATTGATCATATTTAGCATTTTTTTTTTATATCATTAGGTTTCATTATTGACATTTAGGCTGAATAAGGTACCCTCCTTTCTCAATGTTTACATGGATATAAGCACCTTCTATGAAACAACAGGCAAATATTTGAGATGGATTAAGCCGAGGATTAAGCAACATATAAACCGGAGCGTCTTCCTGTGGCAGCAGTAGAGGCAATGTAGAGAAGCCAATGTAAGCCCTCTTTGTCAGAGAATTAATATGTGACTTTGACACTAATTGCACTTCCCACTGAAATTAAGTCATTTTATGAGGCACAGAAATGTGAATTACATGTCCAATATAACAATATTTACAATATATTAAATTATTGTGACTTTTACAAACTGCTGTGAACCTTTGAAGACACTTTTCAATATCTTGAATTCACTGGATTGGTATGTTGCCATGGTTACAGCTTTTAGTCAAGGTTGTATGTGTATATCTTTGATGAAGGAGTTATTTCTTTTTGAACAAAAAATCACTGATATTCATTTGTTGTCTCTGTCATATAACATATACTCTAAATAAGGTTCTATATAGAACCAAAGCTGGATCTTTGGCTCTTAATCACAGATGAACCATTTTTGGTGCCAATCAAAGATGCTATTTAGAGCCAACCATTAAACTTATGAAATAAATAAACTTTGGAATTATATAAATGACCAGCATCTGTATATAGCACTTTAAAAACAACAAAGAACTACTTTAGAACCACAAGTACCATAAAGGCCATAACAGTTTCTTTACGCTAACTGGATTTTTGGACTAATAAGATCAGAGGTGGAAGATGAGAAGGCTGAGTTTGTTTTGTTGGTTAATTAAGTCCTAACAACATCAAGTGTTAGAAATGACAATCTTAGAAAAGACACAGAACCAGAGAAGAACCAAAAAGGTCTTAATGGGTTTTTTAAAGTGAAAAAGTTCTACATAGTACATTCAAACCTGCAAAGACCCACAGAAGAATTAAAAAGAGTTTCAGAGGTTCTATAAAGCAAAAAAGTGCCATTGAGAACCATTCAAGAACCTTGTTTAAGTGTGGAAACAAATAACCATGAAAACATACATTTCTATGAACATAAAGACGAACAAGGTTTGAACTCAAAGGGATCATTTTTCTTCAAGTGCTAAAGAAATGGGGCTCATTGATTTATGGATTAGACCAATGAGCTACTGGCCAAGATTGAACCATTTAGTAAAACAGTCAGGTTTCTAAACTGAAAGGCATTATTTATAATGCAAATTATACTCTATACAATCTGACAAAAAAAAAACTTTTAAAAACAAAGTATGTACAAACTTTCAATCTGTTGCTACACAGCCGTCTAGGTTGAAAGTACAAGATGAAGTTAGATAAATGCACTTATATGTCTTTTTCTTCAGATATTATACTTAGTTAAATTTTAAAAGACTGATATTGATTGCTTCACTCTTCCAATGAAACCTCCTTCAGTGTTGTGAAGTTCTTTTATCCTCATTTATTCACCTTGACAGAGTGGGTTACAGAGTATATTAAAGCATATTTGAAAAAAAATATTGGTTCATCTCTCTGAGGAAAAAAACAATTTATAAAATCTATCAGAGAAGACTCTCAGAACTTGTATCCATTATTCTCCTCATCCTTTTACGAGGACTAGTCATGCAAAATGAGCCATTGACTAGTAAACCCGATGCCTGCTGTGCTTTGCAGCAATGATACTTGAGGTAAAAGTCAAGTGCTATAGGAGCTGTGCCCCACCATTTTCCCAGTGGGCACAAGAGCCCCTCAGAGCCTCTCGGAGCAAGCTACACGTGGAGCAATTAAACCCTTGTTTAATAAAGACCCTCATCACCGTGCCCGGGTCATTCACTCCTTTGGGTTGCACTCTGATAACAGAGAAGAGAAAGAATTCTGGGGGACAAGTAAGTGATTCTCAAGGGTCAATTATAGATTGTATGGCATCAAATCCAGAAAACAGATGAAGTAATTCATGCCAGTTCTGGATGGGATTTAAACATAGAACACTACATTTTGTCATGATCTCAAAAATGTGTTTTGACTTTGGTTGAATTGCGTTTGAAATTACGAAGTTTATGCAACTCATAATTAGGTAAAAATAGTCTTACTTACAGAATCTTTGACAATATTCACCACACTCATGAATGGCAACATAATTCACACTGTGCCACCATGCCGCCCTGTATATTATATACATGAATAATTTCTGTATTACTATTATTTTTTTAACACAATTTTAATGGCTAAAATGTATTCATTGATTAATTTTTTTTATGAAACCCTTGAACAAGATGTGCATATAAGATACTATACATACATATATATTATGTTATAGAAAATTTAAATCTATACTAATGTTATAGAAAATTTAAATCTATACTAATGTTATAGAAAATTTAAATCTCTTTGATGTCAACGACTCTAAAGGCAAGGTCTGTGAACACAGTAATTTGGACAATTTATTTCATTATAAAAAGAGACAATAACATTATACTTAACTTAGCGTGTTCACTGTCCCCTCCACTCCGTTTGTGTCTGGAGCACAAGAGAGAGTACGTAAACGCCTCAGAGTGTACTTAAATACGCTCGCAAAGAACATGAAATTTAACAATGAATTCGATTTTGATGAATGAATTTCTTTAATCAAACAAGATCAAATTATTTGGGATTAACTTTAATATTAAGACTAAATATAAAGATTAAACATTTCACACAATACAATCTGTTACTTCCAAATGTTGCTGTAGTTGAGTGGCAGTTCCTTTATTTAGTTTCTTTAATTTTTTTTTTGTCTTTTGCCACCATTGTGATTGAAGAGGGCACCCACACATTGTGCACCTCACACCGTCTACACATTCGTCATCCATGCGACTCAAGCAGTGTGCTGGTGTTTCAGTGTGTTTGCTGGTGCCTGTCATCCTCTGTGTTGGCTGTATAACAATTCTATTTTTCAATTTGTTCTTTGCTATCCACCTCCAGTATCTCTTTGTGGATGTATACACATACTGTACGGTATGTGTTAGTGTCTGTCTGTGTTGAGAGGCCACACAAACAGACACTTCTCCTTGGAAATCAAGAGGTGGGCTGGCTGTTTTCTACCTTCACCCCACACCATCACTCACACAGACTGAAGCAAGTGTATGAAATGCTCTGTTTTCCAATGTTGAGCTGAAATGAGAAGATGTTCTGCTGCGGAGGTTAGAGTGCGTCTGAGTTTAGAAAGCAGTGGTGTGTTGAATGTCGAAGCTTGGTCCTCAGATGGCAGGGAATGGAGCAGGGACACCCAGGCCTCCTGACACTGATTGTTTTTTTTTTTGTTTTTTTTTTCTGCCACCATGGTATAATGTACATTTCTGCTAAATAAAAGCTACTTCCTGGCAATGCTTGCCCAGAGTGGTCAGTCATCCAGAAAATAAATCATACATTTTGTCTCCTGTTTCCTTTAATGCTAGAGCTTTAAGTTAGCAAGAATACATTTAAAATCCTGTAAATCTACATGAATGGTTTTCTTTTTAAGATGCTGGCTACAACTACAACAGCTTCAACTCTTCTGAAAATGTTGGAAGCAAAGAAATGTCTAAAATACTGAAGGCTTCAGTGTTTACTTTAACGAAGCCCAGATATAGAAAGCCTATACTTTTGCAATCACTAAATGGTTTGTGGAAATCAAAATTGAACTTGTATTTAGAAAAAAGGCAAACATCCCTACGAGAGTAAATCCTAAATTGCAATGTAATGTCAAAAAAAGGGAACTATGCGAAACAAGACAATAGCAAAAGAGGAAGTCTATGTTTACATTTTATCCATTTGTCAATCGCTTTTATCCAAAGTGACTTACATTTCAAGTAATTAACTCATTTTTTCAGTTCTTTCTTTCTTTGAGGTAAATCCACAACTGTTGCATAGCTAGCACAATGCTCAACTCTCTGAGCCACGGGAAATATAGATGTGTGTTATATTTCAAACATTTGTATTTGTATTCTGATTGGACAGTTTCAGGACAGTTTATCTGTGTGAAACATTGGGAGCCATAGTACCAGGGATTCTTGTCAAGTGAGATGGCAATTTAGGCTTTCCAGATTTGATGAATTGCATTTGCATTTCCATAGACTTATACCAGTGTTGTTTTTAAAAACCATCTTAGATTTGGTCTTATGCTTATTAGTTTTAGTCAAATTTTAGTCACTTCCTTATGTGATAGTTTTAGTCCAGTTTTAGTCGGTTTTCGTCTAGTTTTAGTCAAAAAAGAAATATAGTCTTTTAACAAATTAATTTAGGTCAATAAGTATTGGAGATTGCTGCTAAAATCACCCCCAAAATGTAAGCAATCTAATGGTAAAGACCCATGCGGGATTAACTAGCAAAAGCATGATGCTTATTATATCTCTTAAAAGCATTTCAGATATGAATTTAAATTGAAGGGCATCATAATAAAAGTCTTTGATAAACCACAGCGAATGTTGTCAAGTGTTGGCTTCACATATACATGCCTTTATTAGGTAACACAGTTGTCCTCAGATTGTGGGAGAAAGATTGGGGAGGAG